>JAPDRQ010000058.1:0-147517 GCA_030247915.1 Neophaeococcomyces mojaviensis
GTCAAAAGCGGTATAGGCATCACTGCAAGGAGCATTACAAGAGGCAAAATACGGTAACGAAGCTGACTTGGAAGACTCGAAGCTGCGAGAGGCTTGCAGCAGCTGAAACGTCCTTAGATGTGATCAACGAAATCAGCTGGACAGAGTCGAGGCCGAGTTAGGGAAAAGTGCAGCGACTCGAGAACATGCTTGTAGTGATGCGCCGATGAGCTGAAAGTCTGAGCAAGCTCAAATGAGGGGGATTTGAGCCTAGTGCCAGAGGCTGCATTCGCGAATGTTGCTAGCCTTGAGGTGGGCTGGAGGCTGCAAATCCCGCACCTAATCAGAACGTTGAATGACCCCCCTTAATACATTCGTAGTGGCTTACGGTCATGCATTGTAACTCTACTGGCCTAGAGGTGCACAAGCCTGGTTTTGCAATATTGCATCAGACTCTCAACCAACCACTTTACTTTCATTATCTCAATACACAGTAACAGTTAAAAATGGATACCAAGCACTAGTATACACTTGCCCTCCACGATCTCGAAAATGGTCATTATTCATCGCTCCGGGCCACTGCAGCCGCGTACAACCTTGATAATATCATCCTGTTCCAGCGCCGACGTGGATGTATAGAATAGGAGCACTGAACTAGACGAGTCATCAACATGCAATAAGCATCGAACTCCGGCCTTCCTATTGGCTGCGGCGGATTGAAGCACATGTATCAATTGTTCGAGCTGAGGTAAAGCTCAGGTGCAGGGTTGAGCTATGGGCGGTCTTCCTCAGCTCTAGTTATAGTGACCGGCCATTGGTACTGGTTACAGAGCAGTAATTACAAGTGGTGACCGAGACTTGTATGCTCGCATATACTTTAGAATTGCCAAGTGGCGATGTGGTACTATTTCCTCTTTTGTCCAGGTCGGCTCAAATCTTGCAGTAGCCGTGGTGAAAGATTTGTTCAGCTCCTAAGTCTACTGTCTGCTAACACCGAGCGAGCCACACAATGTGGTTACTGGCTACCTCAATCGACTGCAGCAAGTTTTCTTGAATTCTGTTAAGCAACAGCGTCTTCTCGGCGATCAAGCTGTCCGGATCTCCTGGAAATTGTCTAGGCAGAGCTAATTCTCAGAGCATGCTAGATCTTGTGTGTGTTCCAGCTTCAGCCGAGAGCGGCTCAGAAAAGAAGGCATCAGTGGCTCGATCGCTAAAGCCTTTCCGTACCACACACTTGTATATGTCCCTAAAAGTGTGTTTCTGCTTATTCAACATCTCAGTTGCCGAACATGAGTCTAAGAGTTATTCCGTAGCCGTAAATAAATTATTTCCAGCATCGCTCGAACTAGTTATAGATTAGGTATAAGCCACTAAGCTCAAATTTTCTACAACTATTTTATAATTTAGTCCTAAAGAAATTCATATAGCGAAGTATCAAGTATTCATAGCGGGTTAAAGTTTAGTATAAGCTTCCGCTAAATAATTTTAGTTGATTACATTACTTTCTTCTATCTTTTTTGACTATATACATGTTAGTATTAACTAAAAGAAAACTCTTTCATATATCTCTAGTACTACGTAACATAGTATAGTTATACGGGCTTTCTATTCGGGACTATAACTAAGAGTATATAGGTACGAGTCTTCTTTGTATAGTTTCATAATTCTTTAGTTAACCTAAGTTATACTAGACCCCTACCAATATATAACTATACCTTATATTAAAGGCCTATAAGTATCTTACTACTTACTTTAAGTAGAACCATCGAGGTTCTACTTGTACCGTTACTGGGTTACGTGGAGACAAAAGCTCTATAAATTTTTTTATTTAGAACTATAAATACCACGAAGCGGATAACCTTATAAGCTCAAAAGTATATTCTAGGTATTCATTATCTTTAAAAAACTACTAGGATCTAGCTGGGCATTTTCCGAGTGGCAAGGCGAGCTACCTAAAATTATTGTATTTACTACTTGTGGTTGATTATTTTCGCTAGTCTAATTAAGCGCTCTTTGAGGTATATAAACATCTACAATGCCGCCTTTTATTCCTTAATCTTAGCAGTTCCAGATAGCCAACCTTTCAATTTATTCAAAACCAGTTTTCGTGTTTACATACAGGTCCTTGACATTTGAAGGATTCCACACTTCTTTGATCACTCAAAATGACCTAACAGAATCATATGTTTGGGATAGGTTACATCCCCTGATGCCCTATTCAGTCAGGACAAGATCGTCCTTGATGCATTGTACAAGGAAATGACTTACACACCCGCCGACACTCAGAGCAACTTTCTAGAGACTAATCCTGAGCACCCACTTAAGATCTATCATTAGTACAATCTTGGCAGCTGCACCTCAAATGCTGTCGCCATGGCATTGTGGTATGCACTGCATTATCGCAGCAAAGGACAGTACAAAGACTTCGACCCGAGCCCTCTGTTTATTTGGTTCTGGGCTAAATGTTTAGGAGCCGAGGACAGCAAAGCCCACGGTTGGTCAAAGGAAGGAGAGACGTAGCCGCTCAATTAAGTAAAAAGTGCTGTATCCGCGATGCGATCAAAGCCAGCATCGCTGAAGGCTATCCCGAAATTTTCGGCATGCACATCCACCAGAAGAAAGTCAAGAATGATGGTGGTAAAGACGAGTGGAACGACGAATGGAACCCATTTAAGCCCGAGTTCTACGATAAGGAGGGAGACAGGCTCGGTCTCAAGAAACCGCCAGCACCGCCGGAAAAGCTAGAGGGCGAGTAGAACGGCAGCCACGCCATGCTCAGCATCGAATTCAACCGTGACATCAATTGCCAGTCAGGAGTTAGCACGAAGAGGAAGCTGCCAGGAGCATTTTTGGTGCAGAATTGATAGGGCAACATACTGTCTCATCTTTGCATGCCGCACCCTTATTTTGAGTCTGAATGGGATTTTGATATTTGAACGATCAAGGTTGAAGGGAAGCTCAACGACCCTCATGCGTGGGTTAAGGCTTATGGGAGGATAAAAGTGGTCATACGAGGAATAATACTCACAGACTGACAGGATATGTAGTTTGAATAATACTCCAAACCTTCAGAATTGCGATCATTTCAACCGAGCAAGCGCCAAGTCTATGTTCTTGCGGAAACTAAACTTAATGCGTTTATGTCGTATTTGAAAAAGAACCATTACGTTATTTGCAGAGAAACAACGTGACCGAATATGTATCCAGTCACCCATACTAATCTCGGCAATTACTCGTCCATTCCTTTAGCAAGTATTTTTGTAATGACACTTAAGTTCGTGATTGCTTCCAGCAGAAATCTCGCGCCTGATCTTGATGGTTACCAATACTTCGACGTCTCGATATCCACATCGAGAACATAGTCATATCCAGTGACAGTCCCTTAAGCTTCATGTCAAATGGTATCGCCATACCTCCAGTCCCACTGCTTCCAACCTTGTTTTTACCGCTCCATACAAGGTCTTTCGTTGCTCCAGTAATACAAAGTTCTGTGATCATGTATAAAAATGGGTTGCCATACAACAAAGTGATGTCCGAGTTTCAACCAACTAACCACTTGAAAAACCACCTTTGTCGAAATCCACTAGGGCACAAATATGAACGACAACAACTTCCAAATCTCCATTGAGCGGTCCGAGCACATATCGAGCATCGCTCAAGAATCGATAACATGGAAGCAACCACTTCAAATCACAAATCGCAAAGCCCGGTTCCCTGGCTTTCACCAACGGAAGATACACTACAAAGCAGGTCAAGGCGTGAAGGCTGGATACATGCCGCTTCCGTCAGACCTGCTTATACACGAGAGTGTGCCCATGAAGCTATCGGACGGCGTAACCTTGTATAGCGATATCTTCATCCCTACCAGGTTTGAGAACTTAAGTGAACAGAGAAAACCAGGAAAGGGCGTACCTGCTATCGTTGCTTGGTAAGTTGCCTTTCAGGACAATTCTGAATTAAATCGCTCTTTGTATGTTGCGAACTGCAGTTTGTTCAAATTTTGATTCCACAACAATGATTGATAATTTGAATAGGTCCCCATACGGCAAACAAGCAGGCACCCAACTCCTCTCTGACTTCCCTTTCCACTGTGGCGTCCCACCTTCTACCGTCTCATCATTACAAAAATGGGAAGGTCCAGACCCAGCATTTTGGTGCAGCTATGACTACGCAATCATCAACGTTGATATCCGTGGTACTTATACCAGCGAAGGTGATGCAAGTGTTTGCAGTCATACCGAAGCTTCCGACGGCGCCGAGTTTATCACTTGGGTATCACAACAGCCATGGTGCAATGGCAAGGTAGCGCTTTCTGGTAACTCCTGGCTGGCTGTCTGTCAATGGAAGATTGCGTCACTAAGGCCGGCTGGCCTGGCTGCGGTCGCGCCGTGGGAAGGGTTAGGGGATCTCTACCGTGATGCAATCTGCAAAGGTGGTATCCCGGATACAGGATTCGTGCAAGCCATAACATCTGCCTTTGCTGGACAGGGCCAGCTCGAGGATATGGCTGCTGGTCTTGACAAGTCAAATGGTCTCTGGGATGCATATTGGGAAGACAAACGCTCCGTAGTAGAGCGTATCAACGTGCCGATATATGCAGTCGCATGTTGGACGTCTTTGGCTCATACACCCGGCACGCTCCGTGCATGGAGGAACGTCCCTAACTCTGTCCCAAAATGGCTCAGAGTCCACAACACAATGGAATGGCCAGACTACTACGAGCACCGCAACATACAAGACCTCAAACGCTTCTACGACTTCTACCTCAAAGGTATCGACACAAATTGGCTTGCAACACCGAAAATCCGCCTCAGCGTCCTGAACTTCGGCATGGGCCTGCAACCGGACACTGTCGACCGTGCGGAATCGGAATGGCCACTAGCGCGCACGAAATATGTCAAGCACTTCCTGACCTCACACAACACCCTCAGTCTCACACCACCAAACGAGTCCTCAGAAATCAAATACGGCGCCACATCCGGCAGCGCAGTCTTCGAATACACCATTCCCGACAACATAGAAACAACAGGCTACCCACGCTGCCGACTCCACGTCTCCTCGCCAGATCACACTGAGATCGACATCTTCGTACAAATCGAGAAATACACAGCAGGCCCAAGACCACGCCGAGTCGGCACCCTGGTCATCCGTCCCAAGACCGGTCCCTGGGCGTACCTCTTGAAACTCATGCACGACTGGCAAATCGGCACCACGAAACTCGGCCTACTGTACCACTGGGGCAGCGACGGACGGCTTCGCGCATCTCATGCAACAGCTCGCATTATCGAGGATGACTTCGACAAGATTGAGCCACGGTACAGGCACGAGAAGCGCAATATGCTGGAGAGCGGGGAAATCCGATGCTTAGACATCCCGATGCGGCCATACGGCCTATGGTGGGAGAAAGGTGATGTGTTGCGATTCACCATCAAGGGCGAGCCGGTCATACCTTTTGCGATTCCGGGGACAAAGGGTCCTAGTATAGATAACAAAGGGATGCATGTCATTCATTGTGGTGGGAAGGGAGAGGAGAGTTCTTGTTTGGTGTTGCCGATTGTGTAGGAACCAAGTCCGTCAGAAGCCCAAAAAAAGGGGAGAAGGGGTTGTTTAAGTAGTCACTGTAAAGCGACGTTCTTCTGGATACGTATTTAGTAGTTGAGATACAGCAAAACCTGGAAAACACAAAATAGGAGACAGTCGCTTTCCTCCAGGCCTGCGACGGCCATATCCGGGCCTGCCTGGGAACGCTAATGCGGAGCTTGGGGGATGCTAACGTACCAAAACCTCACGATGGTCGAGTCAAGCTGCCTTTCTCGCCAGATGAATCCTTGAGAGACCAAGACAACATCAGTACCCAATATTAACACTCAGCTAGGACATCGGACGGACTCGAACCCCAGGTACATTACTTCCCATTGGAAGGAAGGAAGCAAGCCTGTAAACAGCCGCAGAAGTCATGGCAGTTTTCATGGTAGGGAGACACAGCCCGAGAAACCTCCAATCTGGTTGGGGATGGGTAGAGACTGCACTGCATGAAGCTTGTACGTGAACATTGAACGGCTTCTTTGTTACTTAGATGATGTGCATAGTTCGCATCGAGAGACGTCATGTGTGCAAGGGCTTCACCTCGAGCTGCGCAGTTGCCTGGTATCTGTATGCGCAGGGAAAAATTGAATGGCAGGTAGGAAATTCAAGACTACGTACGGACTTGAGAAGTATGGTGGCATTGCATGGTTACTTGTCACCATGAATCCTAGACACTTTATTTGGGTGCTCGAGAGAATGTCATGGATAGATTCATCGGGTTTGAAACATTCTCATTGATTGCATTGCGTTGGTGTTGCAGCTCCATTAGTACAAGAGTATCAAGAAAGACATCCTAGAGGATGGCGGCCAGCGTACAAAAACGCAATATTCAGTCAGCTCAAAAATTCATCATCGTTCGTAACGGCCATATTCATCACACCAATTCGTCTCTTCAGGAAGTGTCGTTCCATAACCAAGAATTCGCACTCTCTCCCTCTCTTACATATCCATCAAGTCTCTAAAGTCTGGCATTGGAGCAAAAGTGTTCCAGTAGTCGTCGTCATCGTCATCAGCCAAGAGCTGGTCGGAGAAGGTGACGTCAGCATCATCGTTGCCAACGTTGTTCTCGACAGCGTTATCACCATCGCTTTCAGCATTGCCAGTGTCCTCCAGGAACTCCATGTTTTCAGCAAAGTTGTCAGTACTTGGAGGCATGATTGCACTACTACCAACGAAGGGATCCTCCAGGTTGTGACTGGTCATGCTGACACTAGCGTTTTCGAAATTGCTATTTGTAGTAGGACTGAGGATGGAACCAACGTTCGTATGGCACATGCCTGTACTGTTGGTCTTCGCGAAGTCATTCGTATATTGACTTCCAGTGAATTGGTTGTAGTTGCTGAAAGCAGTGTTGCGGGATAGGGCTGCTCTGCCTCTACCGTTATTGTTTGCTTGGGGGTAGATGTCGTTGTTGTTGGTAGAGGTACCGGGCCAGGCCGCATCAGACCAAGGCGACAAAGTAGGCTGGGTGGGGTTTGGCATGAACATGGTTGATTGCATTCCCATGGTTGAGTTCGGGAAGGAAGTTGGCTGCACGGATTGTTGTGCTTGCAAAGAAGGAACTTGTTGGTTCTGCTCTTCAACCTCACGCAGAAGGGCCTGGTGGATATTGTAATCGTCAGTGGTTAGCGGAACACCATCGACTGTCTGTGCGGGATCTTCCAAGACCGAAAAGCCATTGAAATCATTCATGCGTGTGGTGTCGACAGGGGTGTCACCATCCAAGTTATTCAAGTCATTGCAAACACTGCTGCCGATCTCAGTCGGTGGACCCATCATTGATTCCAAAACCGAGACAGGAGCATGGAGTTTACCGGCCATGTTATCCATCTGTTGTCGAGTCATATTAACAAAGCCGACATCTTGGTAAGCGTCATAATTGGCAGTATCGTTGTCGAATTTGTTCTGCAGAGCAGGCAAATTCTTCAAGGCAACAATCTGACCGAGGTAGAAGCGTTCGAGCCGAGCAAACTCAATTAGAGCATCTGCAAGAGCATTGTTGTCAATCTCGTAGATGCGCAATTTGTTCTGAAGATGGCCGACTCGATTCTGGAGGATAGTCATCTGTATATTTATAGGGTCGATCTCACCAGCTCGAATTGCAGGGCCTTCAATGGTGGTTCTAGAAGGTGTGGAGAGATGGGTAAGCGGGGCTTGAAGAGCAGATACGGGTCGAGATGGTGGGGGCATGGTGATCTGGTCAAGCTCTTGCTGTGTAAGGGTGCCACTTCCATATCGTGCGATTCGTGATGCGTTGCTTGAAACGATGGTCTGACCAGGAGGCAGATCTTGCACGGTTTCTCTTCCTCTTAGTGAAGCCCTCTTTTCGCCATTGTTGTATGCGGCTTCCTAAGCTTCAGCACCAACGACGTTGAATGCAGGTTCCTGAACACCAAAGACTCTCAGCATCGCTCGCAGTCGCTCGTTCTCCTTCTTGAACTCATTGCGCACGATGTGGTTTCGCTCGATAAGATCTCGAACCATCTGATCGTTGTAGGAGGTGGGGTACTGAGGGGCGACAGGAAGAGGAAGAAGAGATCGTGCGGGAGCTTGCTGCTGTTGATTATTGTTCACCACCAGTTGAGCACGAAGCTGCTTGATCTGTTCTTCAAGCTCTGGAATGTGGGCATGGCTTGCCTTGTACTTCTCAAGGTCTCCTCGTCGAACGCAAGTAACTACAAGACTTGCGGCAGTCCGACGTTGGAGTCGAGCGAATCTCCGGCTAGTGCCAGGGAGTCTTTTGCCAGCCTTGGGCTTAGAGGTTTGCTTGGAGGATGGAGGATCGTCATCAGTGGGGCTAGTTGATCGCATGTCAAGATAGTGGACTTCGTCATCTTCACCAGCGCCAGTCCTGGCTGCTGCCGCCGCCGCCTTTTGTTGACGATCCAATGCTTCATTTCCTTCAAGTGCGGCAATAATGTTGGCGGTGACCTGCTCTTCGGCTGTCAACACCCTCTTGCTTCCCTGCTTCGATGTGTTGGCAGTAGAAGCCTCATCGGTTGAATTTTCAGCAGTGACAGTACGAGCTGTACTATCTTGTGTAGACGTAGCAGCTACAGAAAAAGTAAGAAAAAGTCGCCAAACCCTTTTTGCTAGTCTTACCTGCTTTCTTGTTGTCACTGCTGGCAGAAACCTTCACTCGCTTTGGCGACGGTGGAATGATCTGTAAAGAATTGCTGGAAGGCCTAGCCGCTCGCACGCGAGGTTTGCGAAGACTGCTAGCCTTTTTACCACCAGCAGAAGAGACGCGAGACTCTGCAGAGTCGTTGTTGTCTATTGACTGTCAGTGAATAATATAATGAAACATTGTCTGTCTATCTTGCCTGTGAAGCCATCGCTGGCAGCGCGTTTCTGTCCTCTAGCCATGGTGACTATTTTGTCACTTTGATGCTCGTCAGTACTGGCTCAGTTCCAAAAGACACAGTGAGATTGAAAGCAAGACTGGAGGTGTGAGAGTGTTGTGGGTTAAGTGATAAGGGTGAGCCGGGTAAACGTCGGCTGATTCTCAAAACATGGAGACATAGGGATTAATAATTACCCGGCGAGGCGCAACGCGAGAGTAAGTCGCGGAAACATTGTTCCTGTCCCGAACACTTTTGGCAACAGGGAGGCGTATGGAAAGGTGGTGAAATGAGAAGTTAGCAGGCCAAACAGAAAGACTAGGAGATAAAAGTTGATGCCGTTCCCAATTAGGTTAGTGCACACATACAGCCTTGCCGTCAATCATAATGCTTATGTGATTTGTCCGAAGCAAAGAAAGCAAGATCCGATTTGGCCCTGGTCACTAGCTTGAACGCCGGTCGCTATGCTACCATCTCATGTGATACTCAACAGGATTACCCTCATCCCTTAGCATTATACTTGTCATTGAAAGCATTCACAGCTACCTCAAGTCAGCAAAACAGTTAGAGACAGGGGACAAGGACTTACCAATGGCAATCTGTCTGTACAGCCAGTTCCTACTACCTTCGTCCTTTATTGGTATGAAGGGACCATTAGCACCTCCTTTGAGACCAACACTCATCCCAGTTCGTTCCTTTGAAATCGTCTGTACATCAGTCAATCTGACATCCCACACTGTTCTGAGCTTCTGCGCTTTGATCATCAAGACGCGTTCATACGTGATCATCACCAGCATTTCCTTGCCCTCAAGCTCCAGATGCGCAATGTAGTCTTCGTTGAAATATTTGCCGTCATCACAAGTCTTCAACCAGAATTGTCCCAGAGCCTCACGCTGCGAGTAAGGCCGGACAATCCCATCCATGCCGATGAATCTGGTCAGTCTGACACGGTCAAGGCCCTCTGCATCGAAGACGGTAGTGGTGTTGCGGACACCCTCTGCCAAATTGCTCGCCAGATCGAAAGCTCCGATGGCAGGCTTGGTTGCAAGGCCGAGCATGCCTTTGCCCACGCCCTTGACGAAACCGAGAGCACCTTCCTTTTCGGCACCTTCGAGTGGATGTCGTGCCAATCCACCAATACCTGATGCCATACTAGCAGCGAAGGCGTTGCCACCAGATGTGACACCATACAGCGCGTGCTTCGGTCGATTTCTGCTCCTTGCCATTCTTCTTGAGGCTTGAAACTCTTTGTCCATTGAAGCCGCTGCGAGGCCTTTGGAGATAGACCCAGTAAACTTGGCCATACTGTCACTGAAACCAAAGACAGATTTCTTGACAAAGCTGCTAGCACCCTTTGCGATACCGAGACCAAGTTCTTGTGGTCTATCGGTCATGATCAGACCTTGGTATGGCTCGTAGAAGATGTCGACGAAGCCAGACGTGACATTGTTGAAGAGCCCAACAGGGTTACCCAAAAAGTCAGCCGAGCCAAGGATAACGTGAACTTGACGCAGTACCTCCTGTGTATAGAAGGATTGGATGTTGGCAATGAGTGCTCCAACTGGCAATCGAGCATTTTCAAGCATGAGCGCATTGAGTCTGATTGGAGCATCGTTGACGTTACCGATGGACATAGTCATGACGTTGACAAAGAACATGAGCGGATTCGAACTTAGTGTGTCTTCGGCGTTAATACGCTCGGTCCGAACAAAGGAAAGATCAAGCTGCATTGGCTGAAGGTGGAGCAGCTCAAAATAGATGTCCTGACCTTGCTCTTCTCTCGTTGGTTCGGGCACATCGAGATTCTCATCACAGAGTTTGCCTTCTTTCTCCTCTGACCATGAAGCACCAGGAACCTTGGTGAAATCCAAAAGAGCGAAGATGAAGTCCTCATCCAATTCGATAGTGATTTGCTGCAGGAGCAGTGTTGCGTATTTGATATATAGGACACCATACGAGTCATCTTTGACACGTGTGACTGCCGCGTGGAAGATAGGATGTGCCTCCATTTCTTTGCCGGTCTTGGGTACGACACTAGGATACAGCAGTATAGGGAAGATACCTCCGTACAGCTGATTGTCGATCTGAATCCATTTAACAGTCATGTTGAGCGTTTGGTACAGTTTCGAATCACCGTACTTGAAGTCAATATCTCTCAGGGTCAGATAAAGAAGCTCTTTGAGGTTGCTGTTGACAAGTGAGACTCCAACGCCTGCCAGTCGCAATTCAGCTTTGAAGTTGACTTCTGAATCAATTTGCTTGACTTCGAAACCGGAATTTACGCTTGTAGTTGACATTGTTGAGGCTCCTGTCTTCTGTCTGTACAACGATTGCGAGGCCTTGTAGTTGGACAGAACTAGGGTGTTCGTTGGACCATCAGCCACAATGTTCACATCAACCACCTTTGGTGGTAGTCCAGCTTCTGGAGGCGGCAATCGAATCGGAATGAGGTTACCGATCTCTTGCAGCTTGACATATCGCTCTTTGCCGCGACATGTCAGTACAAGCTCTTTGTTCTTCGACGCAGGGTAATCCCAAGCATATGGCATGATACTGCGTGGTGGAAGCTTGTACCTGATCGGTTTCCACCCGCTACCTCTGTCTTCGTCATCTTCCTCACTGATGTTCGGATTTGCCTGGAAGAACAAGAACTCGGTATCGCTCTCGTTGCGCATCGAGAATGGCCAGTTCTTGGTCTCGAGACTGAAATGTAAGAACAAGGTCGCATTTTCAAGTATGATTTCAACTCGAATAAGGCGCTGTCGTTGACCATGCTTGGCAAGTTTGATGTGTGTCATTCCGACGTTCGACATGTTGAATGGTGACGACCACTGATTGTTCACCCCTGGAAAGCACATGCACAATTGCTTCTCTAGGCTTTGAGTCATGAAACAGATTGGCATAAGATCGTTGCTCTTGAGCTGCAGAATGTCTGATGATCCAGGCTCACGGAGCTCAAGATCTTCACCGATTTTGTTTTTCAGCACGAACCGCGGCGTGATGGTCACGACCTTGGTGACGTTGTATTTGCCTTCTCCTTCGGTAACAGAAACGCCAGCATGAAACTCAGATTTGTCGTTGGCAGCTGGCAAGACAACTTCATATGTGCTGCCTATGGCGTCAAAACTCTGAGGCTTACTCCAAGCTGACTCACCAATCTTCAGCATCGACCGGTTCTTCTGGTCATCGGTTGGATATGAATATAGGTAAGGTAATGCTTTGTGTTGGTCGCCGTCAGATTGTGTCTGTAGACCTTGACTTGCACCTGATCTTGAGGAGC
The DNA here is from genome assembly GCA_030247915.1 of Neophaeococcomyces mojaviensis. Classification (NCBI taxonomy): domain Eukaryota; kingdom Fungi; phylum Ascomycota; class Eurotiomycetes; order Chaetothyriales; genus Neophaeococcomyces; species Neophaeococcomyces mojaviensis. The sequence goes on from JAPDRQ010000058.1 coordinate 12,187, forward strand.
CGCCAAAATATGAGGACTTGCTTTGAATGCTCATGTTGAGACCTGTCTTGTTCAGAATAACGTAGGGGCAGTAAACCGAAACCTTGAAAGCACCACCGCTATCCTTGATATTCGTGTAGTGAAGCTTCAATCTCAACTGACCGTTTTCATTGTCTTTGAGAATGACCTCCTTCTCTCTTCGAAAGTCTTCCTGAGTATGACTGTTGATTATAGCAAAGTCGCTTTGCTTGTACACCGTGTCTTCAAGTTCCACACTCAGAAGCAGCAGATGAGAGAGCTCGACGACATGCACAGGGCTTACGCCTCCACGCCTCAAGAAGTTTGTCCAATCCTTCTTGGTGTTCTTGTCATAGATCCGATATTTGAAGTCGTAAGGTAGCAGATTTTGAACCTCGATAGGTGCTGAAACCTGTAGTCGCATGTACGGGTAAATCTTTACCATCGGATCATTCTTATCGTATTGCGCATTCATCTGGAAGAAGAACGGTGGCGATTGGTCTCTGCCCTCCGAACGACAAGTAATTGTCCTAGTTGGGCGATCAATCAAGGATTTCCAGAACAGCTTCTCGTCGGACCAACTGTAGCCAAAGCCTTGATCGGGTCGGAGTAGTAGAGAGTGGATGAAGCATGCGCCTATTGGTGCCGGCTTGGCCTCTCCTGGGGCAATTTTCTCAATCTTGAGTAGATGGCCTTCCTCTGGACTAAAGACGCCAACCTCAATTGGGATTTGAGTCTTGTTCTCAACCAGTAGGGGCGAGCGGAAGGTGATATATTTAACATTGTCAGAGCCGAGTTTGACATCCACCAACATTCGGTGCTGTACTTTGTCTTTTCGTGGCTTCAAGTTGTACAATGTCTCTCCTTCGCGGCTTACGGGTATGCGATTAATGCTGTCAAAGCCACTGCCCTCGATCTTCACTCCCACCATTCCAGCATTACCTTCAGGTGTAAGGTTTTCACGCATAGACGTGGGGTCTTCAAAGCGCCAAGGCTTCTCTTCTCCGTCGTTGAGTTTCTCTGCGGATGCATTTTCATTTTTGTCATCAGCCCAGACACTAAGATCAAAGCCAGTGTAGTTTCGAATGCGATACGGTGCATCCTGAGTTCTCGGCTTTGAAAGGATATCCTCATCGGTCGTCAGAAAATCGAATGATTTCGACGCTAGGGCTATTGTTGCTGAGGTGATGGTGAGATCCATATTCTTGTGCGAGTAGAGCTCCACCGACAGGACTTCTGGATCTTGCTGCCGCGCCATGTGGAAACCTAGTTGCCACGGCTCGATCAGAGGCTCCCACGCGGACTTCGAGAAGTTGTAGACATTGATGAAAGTGTTGAGTTGAGTGTCTACGCTCATAGGGCCAGTCCAGTCTCTAACGTTGACGTCGAATTTTTTGACACTGAAGTCGAGCAATGGCAGTTCATGAAGATCACCGATCAGGACGAATCTGATGCCCGCAATTTGCGCCGTTAGCTCTTCACGCTTCATCACTATTGACTGTTTCGAGGATCCTGCTGGTTTGCTCTGTTTTGAGATCGATTTTGACCTCTTCTTGACTGCTGTGCTTCCGCCCATGGATTTGCGTCTGGATGAAGGTGCTTTTGAGGCTGCTTTTACATCCTTCAATTTCTTCGGCTCGTCATCCTCCTGTACTTGCTGTTGCTGAGCCATGTTCGCAGTTGCCTTGTTCACGATTTGCATCGCTAGCAATATATCGCGAAGGGACAGACGAAGGACTAGTGGCTCAATGTCTATATTGATCGAGGTCAGAGAGGACCCTTGCCCTTGCGAACGATTGTCCATAGACATTTGGACGGTAAAGTCATCAAGCATACGTAATCGACTCGAATCGAATTTGTCCATACGGCATAAAAACATTCCAACCTTCGTAATTTGTAGGGTTGTAGCATTCTGCTGTGATACGAGAACCTCTTTTGTGCCCAAGACGATCGCCTCAGTGTTGGAAATCGCAGGGTTGGCAATGACGATAACCTGCGCGTCCACAACATTGATTCGGAACGAGGTTGTCATATTTGATTGTGACTGGCTCTCAGCTTTTGTATTGTCGGGTTGTTGTTCCTCTCCATCCACGTCACCGGCGCCGTTGACATCTCCTAGATTGGCTTGCTCAGCAATCGGCTTCGGGTCGCCCGCACCCAGTGCAGTATTAGCAAAAGCCTGCAATGCAAACAGGTAATCTAGAGCCACGATGATCCGAGGGCTGTCGATTGTAAGCATGATAATCATGTGCTTATCTTGACCTCCCGACATAGATACACTCGCCATAAACTGTTGCTGGACATCGCTGTTGATCAGCGACATGATTTTCCGGAACTTGTTGGTATCCTTCTGACGGCTGTCGCGAATCGTGAATGACTGAACCAAAAGCTCAGTCTCCATAGCACCATCACTGATCATACGTAGCTTGACATTTGTCTCGTTCAAAGAGAACTTGGACAAGCTAGCTGCCGCCATGTCTTCAGTTGGGCCGTCCTCAGGAGCTAAGAACAACTCTAGACCAAACATGTCGGCCTTGAAAACCACATTAAGTGTCGTCCAAGTCTCGTCGCTGGACCCAAGCTCGGGTGCCTGATATGATGGCCTTTGATCTTGTTTCTCACTATCATCTTTTTCGACGTTGTTGGCTTGAATAGGAGATGTTACGGAGTCTGGTAGCTCCTCAGCAACTTGCTCATCAGACTCACTCTCCATTGCAAATGCAGCGGGAATGGATTTGGAGAGCTCCATAAGGAACTTGAACTGTGTCTGAGAAATTCGTAAATTGACCGGAGACATCGAACCATCAACCTCGAGGTCAGGTCGTTCCAAGCCTGCCTGGTGTTCCAGGTATCTGATTTTGAAATCTAGATCGACCTGCTCGATCATTTCTAAGGTTTCCTTTTGTCCATCGTCGTAATGAAACTGCGACATGAGTCGAATGTGGCGAATGCCAGCGTTCAACTTGTTGACCATTGGACCATGTTTCTGTCCTTTGATACCTACGAACTTGTTGCTTGCATAGATTTCACCGAGGTATGCCGTCAATAAATCTCTCGGTCGTTCTCCTGTGATGGCACGAGGAAAAACGACAATAGGAGTTCTGACTAAGACGTCGAAATGCATCTTCGATGCATTCTGTTGGACCTGAGTAGCTTGACTGGCTGCGGCTTGGCGAGCTGCATTGAAGATAGCTTGCATCTTTCCAAATTTGACGCCGAATTCCATTATCTTACGGAACGGCTCTTCAAGGAAGTTGATCTTGATGGAACCTGATCGCAAAAAGATGGCGGTATCATAGCCTGGATAATTCGCCTTTTCAGTGCTGAAGGTTTCATACTTGAAGTCGGCTAGCTCCTCTCCTTCAATCGCAATCAAACGTCTCAGAGGAGAATCCTCAGGTGCGCCCTGGTTGACATCGTCGACCAATGACAAGCTTCCGAGCCTAGCTTTGAGCTGCATCGTACCGCCATCGATCAGCATTCCAATGTCCCCGGAATTCAAGGCAAGCGTTGCCAGCCTCACTCCGTCGTTGTTCAGGATCAAGGCTATGCCCTTGAGCTGGGCTTTGATGCGGATTTTGTCTGCTTGAGCATCTTGAGATTGCGCAGCGTTGGCAGATGGTATTCCATTGGCATCTTCAATGGCCAGAAGCCCTTCCTTAGGAGGTGGTGCAGCTGGCTCGCCCGGGCTTGTGAAAGTTGTTAGAACAAAGTCTAACAAGGTCAACAAAGTCTTTCGGGTGACTATGATATTGATCGTGGACACGTTAACATCAAGATTCGTGGCAATGCCCTCATAAGTTGACACGAACTCGGGCGATTCTGGATTGACCTTGATGAACTTGACGGTGAACAGATCCTTGTTCTCATCAGCAGCGAACCCCTTCGAGGAAATGATCTGCTTGAATTCAGGTAGAGGCTCATCTTCCACGTGGTCATCAATGTATAAGTGCTGCAACACAACCTCCGCGACCATGTCAAATGGTCGGAGATAGAAGTCGAACTGGAATCGCTCGGCTGTCAGCTCAACAAGTAGATGATCAGGCTTCGTGTCATCGGCATCAGATTTGTAGAGGGATGCTTGGAGCTTTTCAACAATGAATTTGAGCTCAAATGTGCGTTGATGAATGTTCGCCACGTTTTCGGCCGCTTTCGAGGATTTCTGCTTAGGCTGGTCTGCCTCTTCTGAATCCGACTCGTGGTCAATTACTGCTTCATCCTTTGGACGTTCAAGTAGTTGCACGGACTTTCGTTTCGCTCTTGCTTCTGCAATTGATGGTTGAACAGGTGTCTCGGAAGCAGGCTTATTGGGCTTCTTCTCGTTGTCAGTATCGAACTTGGGAATAGCTACATCGATGAGCTTCATGAGACTTTTATATTTTTTGTCCGACAAAGACGCGTGGAGCACAGGTAAGGTGCCACTGATCCGTGTCTTCGTGATGTTCGGATCCTTTGGTATGATGGAATTCTCAAGGAGAAAGTCCATATTGATGCGGTCGACAATGTGCATGTTCTTTGAGTCAGTCTCACAATCAAGTTCGGCTCTTGTTACTTCGATGCCAGGGCCTATCAACACTTGTGTCGACTCGAGCTTTAGGATAAATTTGTCATACATCAGGTTTTCGAGTTGCTTGAAGTCTTCGTCTGAGTACTCTTTCTTTTGCTTCGAATGGATATCACGTAGAGTATCCTTGTCGATTAGGTCGCTGCGCAAACTGAGATGGCCAGCATCTACTATCATACACAACGTGCTCTCTTCAGTGATTTTCTCCGGTATGATGATAATTGGTGCTTGCAAATCAATGCTTGCATTGATAGTCTTGTGTTCCTCAAGTGCAAACTCCAGGCCAGCGCGAGTTTGTTGACGGATTTCCTCAATTGACGCTCCAGCAGTCTCCAGCAAAGCTCCAATTGACTCCATCTGTCTCTCAGGCGGTTTGAAGAAACGTGCAATCTCGACGACAAAGGCTGGGTTGTGTATAAACTCGAGACTCTTCAACTTGAGGTCAATTGTGGTGTCAGCACTTTCATCCAAAGGATTGTTTTCGAACACAAGATGGAACAGACTTTCGTCGGTATCCTTGCCTTCTCCCTTCTCGTCATCGCTTTTGTCTAGCGCTTGGTCATCACCTAGATTAGGATCGTCCTTTGGCCGTTCTTCCACGCCTTTCACTTTGACAATTTGGGGAAACAGACTGCCCTCGGTAGTTCCATCATAGACTCGTAGCCCACCTAGAGCAAGATCCGCAAGGAACGAATCTGTTCTCTGTAATGCTTTGGCTTGGAAATTGTCAAAAACAAGCTTGAGTACCTCATTTGCTTGGCCGTGAGGATCTCGTTTCAGAGTGAAGCTGCCGGTTCGGAGGCTCGATTCAAGTTGCAGTTTGATTGCCTCGCGAGGAGCATCAACGCTTTCGGCAATAGCTTTTTTCTCATCCCAATCGATGGCCGCATAGAGTTCCTGCCGCTGCTCATCCGTCATTCCTGCTTCGCCATCCTCGTGGTGCTCTTCGGCTTGGGCTGCCTGTTTCTTTCCCCACATCCACTGGCCCCATGTCTGCTTCTGTGGTGGCTTCTTCACGCCCACATTCTCTTTTCTTAGCTGATTGCGAGCCAGCGATCGCCAGAATCGCAGATCCTCGTATGAGAACTTGAATTCTAGATCATCATATTCCTTCTTCTCTTGCTCGGAGAGTTGTTGGTCTTTCTTTTTCTTCTTGAAAAGCTCGATATAGCGAATCCTCACGTCTCGACGTTCCTTGAAGTAAGCCCATGACCACCTTCGATTTCGATCGTGGATTTTGTTCAGAACCGCGGTACCAGCAAACTTCAGCCAAGCCCGAGGGTCCTCCTTCAGTGACTTTTCGGGTTGATCCTTCTTGTACTCCTGATGTCGAATGAAATAGTGCATCAGATCGACAAGCATTAGCGCATCACGATACTGGTCCTCGTCGATTATGAAACCCAGCTCTTGAAACAGCAGTCTGGCTTTGACTTTCGGCTTCTCGGGTTTTCCGCTTTTGTCCATTTCGATACCTGCTCGTCCGCTGACAGGCTTGAGTAGGTACTGGCTATTGTCAGTGTTCTCAATACCATCCCTGAACTTGCGCATCATTTCTTGCGGATCAATTTCTTGAGCGTCAGAGCCGACTTCGTCACCTTTTCCAGTGCCGAAAAGGTTAGCGTCACTGTTCCAGTACATGGCTAGAGAGTTTAGGACGGCTAGCTTGTGCGTGGTTCCCGCTGTTGACTGGATGAAAGTTGGCTGCCAGTTCTCATCGGTGCTGACGGCGCTCATCTCTTTGAGGGTCAGGCCGACTGCGAAGGCGTGACCTGGGGTTGCGATGGCATCTTCATATCGTACGTGAACATTCTTGATGCTGACCTGCAAGTTGTCCACAATGGCGGTGACGAGACTGGAGGTGAAGCTTTGCTGCTTCTGCTGCTCTTCTTTGCTGAGACCTTCTGAGTTCCGCTCCTTCAACAGTTCAGCACTTTCAAGCTTCTCTAGCTTGACGGCTACTGCTCTTTTCTCTTCTTCGGCGGCGTCGTAATTATCCTCCATCTTGGGTGCAGCGAGTAGAAAGACATCCTCAATACTGACTCGAACCGGCTTCCCACGAAGGTTCGACCATGGTATCGACAGCGTCAGGCTGCCAAGACGTCCTTCAACCACATTGATGGGCAAGTGCAACTGGTCCAGTGCTTCTCGGCGTAGTTGAAGATCTCTTAGTTTCACATCACCCGACCAGATTCCAACATTGAGCTGTTTGGGGTCAAAGTTCTTGACGTACATACCCAGGAAACGGTTGAGAAGGTTGGCGACAAGACCTTCCAACATCTTGGCGGTTGGTGACCGTGACCCGGGTCGGGGATGGGTATCTAATTCACGGGTTTGTTGTTCTCATCGATAAGGGGTGCTAAGAACGTAATAAGTTGACTCAAGCTTCACACACGCTCAAACACAGTCAAACACCAAACTTCAAACGGAATACCACAGCCACAAGCTGATGTGGCGCGGATAGAGAAACAAGGTTGCTGCCTGTCCAGGAAGGGTGAATGTTTCCGTATGTCGTACAGATTGAGAATAGTAACACAATTCAGTAAGAATATCGAGGAGTGCTTCAGAGGATCGGGGCACGATTCAGAAGCATATCACCAACAAAAGCGTCACGCTGCTTGAAAAAACTAAGGAACTGCTGTTCGTGAGGACGCGGTGCGTAGTTGAAAACCTGAAAGATGGAGAAGTCGATGCTTTGCTCTTTCCATCAGCCGATGGCATGACGTCGTCCTTTTGAGTTTGAGCTCAACTGAGGAAGGCGCGCTTTCAGCCTCATGTGGCTTTCCATGCGAATTCCTATCATTCACGTGACTCGGGGGAGCTCGTAAAGCTTGACCTCAGATGTTGGAAGAGCTCACTCACACCACTCGACACGCACACACATCTCGAAATCGACTCTCCACTCCTTTCTAGTCGTGTCGACGCCCTCTGCTGGCTGACCACCAACTCCGTGGCGGCTCTCGTATCCAGTAACCCTTATTCCGCAGTCACAAGCCATCACAATGTTCCGCACAACAGCTACCCGAGCAATTCCCAGCACACTCGCCGCCCTTCGGACGCCGGCGACGAGGACGAACCTCGCTCGTGTTGCTCAGCAAGCCGCATTCCGAACTTCCACACGACCAGCAAACCCGTCGCGTGTGCTGGCGTTGGCCGTGCAACAGCCAATTCAGAAATCCCTCGTTCGATATGCCTCTAGCAAGGTCGTCCTCGGTCAAGATACGGAAGGAGAGAAGAAACTGCAGAGCGAAAAGGTCATCGCTTTACCTGAACTTGTGTCCACCGATTCTTCTGTCCACAATTTAACGACTGAGACGGGAGCGAAGCCCAGCGAGGACGATGTGGATATGATGGCTGGTGTTCGCAGTGACTTTGTACGTGACGGCATGGAAGAGCAAGACCTTACACACATGAAATCTGACTCGGACAGAACACAATCGTCGAGACTTTCTCCTTGAAAGACGTTCCCACCAAAGCTATGTACATGGGACTGGCTGGTGTGGTTCCGTATCTCGCAACCTCCCTCTCCACAGTCGTCCTCTCCTTCGACATCCAGTACGCAGCAACACACGGCCAGGGCCTGCTCTTCTCCGGTAACGTCTCGGAGCAGCTCCTCCATATTATTGAGCCCCTACAACTTGGCTACGGAGCTTCTGTACGCAATCCCTCCCCGACTCTTCTTTTTACCCCTTCTAACATCACATCTGTAGATCATCTCCTTCCTCGGCGCCATCCACTGGGGTCTCGAATGGGCCAAGTACGGCGGCGAACAAGGCTACCCCCGATACGCCATCGGTGTCCTCGCTACTGCAGTCGCCTGGCCAACTCTTCTCCTCAGCGCTGAAGTCGGCCTAATCACCCAGTTCCTTGCCTTTACTTTCCTCTACTACACCGACTCTCGCGCCTCTCGCGCGGGCTGGGCACCACGCTGGTACGGCATCTACCGATTTGTCCTGACCTTTATCGTCGGTGTTTCGATCGTCGCGTCGTTGATTGGCCGAGGCCAGATTGCCGATTTGATTAGCAAGCCGGTTGGACCAGCCGATCGATTGAGGGCATTGAGAGAAGAGCAGCTAGCGCAGTTGGAAGCTGACGATGCCGAGAACAAAGCGAGATTGGCGGGTGGGGACGAGGAGGATGAGGATGAAGAGGAAGATGAAGAATAGATGCGCACACTAGGTCGACAAGTTGAGGTCCAATAGAGATGTATTCGTGGCTGATGAGTTACTTCTTCCTATGCGGGGCAAAAAGATTTGTCGTTTCCAGGAGCGATGAACAACATGCTGGCCTGGACTGAGCTCCATCAAGCATTGTATATATCCGAGATGGGTCTCCTTTGTTACGAGACGAAAGTTCAACAGTACCAAAAAACACGTCGGAAATGCTGTCTATTCTCAGTCTATTTTGATCTAGTGCTATAACTTGCGTTAGGATTGCGGCTCTCTGTAGCATTCTGCTGTAGTATCAGATCTCATGGTATCCTCTCCTATAGGCTGAAGCCATGCTAGCTTTTTGTGTACCGTTGACCAAAGAATCTGCGTTGAGGGGCAATACACAACCGGTTGTCTTATCCTTCACTGCTTCGAGTGCTTCTCAATGGCACCACTCTCCTCTGCTTCCTTAATTCTCCCCTCCCACTCCTCTCTCAACCTCTCCATCCCCTCCCATACACGTCCACCGAGGTCCAAAAACTCTTGGACGTCCTCCTTGGTTGCTTCCATACTCCCCGGCTTCCTCCCTATGCCACCTACACCGCCCCACCAATCCTTCGCATATGGCAGTCCACTTCCATTGACGCCCCAGTCGGGTACTTCTGTTGGTCGTGGCGTTGTTTTGCCGAGGCGGTCTGTTGCGGTGCCCCACTTGATTCGGCCTTCGACAACGCCTGTCTCGGATGTCGTTGAGGAGGAGCAGGTGGCCATTTCTGCATCGTGAATGTCACGTTCGGAGGTCAGCGCAAGCCAAGTTGCGGCGTGAGCGGCAGTGTACGGCTCCACCGTTGCCCATGGTGAGCCGGCCCAGCGGGCGAGATAGATGCCGAGGAGGTATGCCTGATGAACGATCCAGAAAAGGGAGATGACAGATGTTACGGCTATGCCAGGGTGGTAGAGGTGCAATCTAGGTGGGCCGTTGTTGGGTCGTCCTGGCTGTTCGCTCGCATTTGCGGATGCTGCTGATTGTTTCGGAAGGGCTGTGTACGTTGACACAGATTTGTGGGCGGAGGGCTGATTTGCGGTCAGACTGAGGAGATCGGTCATCCTCTTCCCGTGTTCGTACGCTGCTTCCGTCCGGAGACCCTGAAAGTCACTCTCGTTGAAATGGTGACGCTGTGGTTCGGTAGAGGAGACCCAGATCACTTTACCTGGCCACGTTGACGGGCACGCTCTCAGCAAGGGCATAAGCCAATGGACAAGCATGTAGTGGCCGAACAAGTTTGCACAGAAGACTTCGCCTAGCGCTGGCTCCTGCGCAGCTGTTGAATCTGATGGCAGTTGCGATTTCGTGACCGAGCCGACTATGCCCAGCTTGAACGTAGGCCATGTCGTTGCGTTCCTGATGTCGGTGAGAACGGTCCAGATTGTTTTGGGCCAGTTGAGGCCGCTCCATCCTCCTATACCAGCGTTGCAAATAATCGCATTGAGGTGCGGAAGCGAAGAGGCATTGAGCTTACGGGCTAGGTGAAGGACGGTGAGCAGACTGGTGAGATCAACGGACTCGGGCTGGAACGTCACACGAGCGTGCAGGGCAGATGGGTGCTTGCGGCGGAGATGCGATTCGAGGGTTCGTTGAGTGTCCTTGCTCTTGCGGCTGCTTCGCGTGGTGAATATTATATTCAGCGACGACGTTGCAGGGTGTGTGTTGAGGAAGTCGTCGATCAGACGGAGGCAGATCCCAAGACCTAGACCGCTGGAAAGCGGTTAGAAAAAAAACACACACAGATCTCAACGCCGCCGCAAATACCTGTTCGCTCCTGTGACCAGGACATGAGTGGTTGCTGAAGACATGATTGAGCTCGGCGAGCCCACAACATGTGCGACTACATTTTAGTAACTTTAGCACGCGTCGTGTCGAGTGGAAGATATCAGATTTCACGCGCACCTGCCCTCTGAACATTCCGTGTGGTGTGTTGTGATCAGCCAATCGCATTGCAGCTCTAGTGAGCCCACTTCTGCAGCTTCGCCCTGATTGCAGTTTCATCTAGTCTGCTGTAGCCTCATCGAACTGGATCTACTTGATCCAAGGTGTGCTGATCGCATGTCCTTTGTAAACGCCGCCACACGGTCTTCAGTATGGTCATGTTTCTATGCAGGCTAGGAGCAAGGCCGGTCGGGGGGCTCGCCCGGGGGAGGACCTCATTGAGCGGTCTCAGCCTAACTCGACATGCATCAAACATGCAACCAGCCTAGAAAGCTACTCTAGCGGGCTTTGCTTTCAAAGATACGAACTGATCAATGCGAGCATTCTTAGTGCATGCGAGGGACCAGGTGAGCTGGAAAATGGGCCGTTTTGTGGTCACCTCAAGACCCTACTCGGGTGGGATGGTAACTGTATGGGGATTTGGTCACCTTGATTAGGCTGCAAGGCGAACCAGCATGCTCAAAGACATGTTTCAACCAAACGGTGCAAAGACCAAATAGTCTAGCGGGCAAGAAGCAGTGGGTAGTTTCACTGGGGTCCAGCTTGTGGGAATTCGCAGCATGCAGAATATATTCACAGCTCCGTGGGAGTTCTCGTAGCATTTCTGCAATTGTCGACGGCAAACTTTCACTCTCACCCAACACCAGCCAGGTTGGCACGCCCTCCTCTTCTCCTGCTTGCACACCTTTACCTTGGTGACAACTCACTTACTCAACCAGTCACTTACTCATCACCTAATTTCTACATCCCTCCATCTGTGTACACCTTCAGCCACCTACCTAAGCGATAGGTACTTCGAGATGGTAAGGAACCCAACGATGGGAGTCTGCCGACTGTTCAACACATCGCAAGGATGCAAGTATGGCTCGAACTGTAAATTTTCTCACGGTATCGGCCCACGGACAGAGCGTCCTGTCGACCAAGGCTCCAACCCTCTCCACGCCTGGCGACTTTTTATTCCAACCAGACCCGGCATCATCCTCAGACCGATTGACTTTACTCGATTTTGCAAACTGGGCTTAGAATTGGTACATGGTGATTACGCAGCAAAGCAGGATTGTATACTTCTTCTGGCATCCGAAAATGGACTTGGAAGAGTGAAGCAGATGCTCGAGCAAGAAACGAAACGCACAACTGGTTCAGGAGCCCGGTATTTCGAAGACGAACTTCTACCATTTTTTACAATGTTAGCACATCCAGATGTAGCCACGTCAGCTACACTGGAGACTGCTTTAGTCAACATCTACAATATCATCTATGGACCTCAAGGAGCTCGAGCAAGTGCCATCTTTCAATTTGTCGCCCAGATGGTCATCGACTGGTCCTCGTCGCAGGCAGAACTTCAGAACAGCTTCAAAACCATACTATACGTCTTTCTCGAGGTCATCACCAAGAACGGCTCTGCCCACATAAATCCGCATCTGGTACCTGTTGCCGAAATATTGTTTGACAAGGCTATGGAGATGAGTCAAGATGTTCGCAACCAGCATGCTTCGAAAATACGACAGCTTGCCGAGAAGCTCAATCGCCAATTGAACATGGGTCGCAGCATGCCAGTGGCCACCCCGCACATCGAAAAATCAGTCCAGAAGCGAGCACGTTTTGTGCAGGAACAGCTACCCCCTGGTGGCCGCCATGACAACGATCACGTTGATATTCGCGATATCAACATCATGCCGACATACAACGAAGTGCGTTCACATCAAGTCGAGTATTTGCCAGTACGCGGTGAACAAGGTGGTCCAGAAGGTTCGCAGCGTCTACTTGACCATCACTTTCGGCTCTTACGCGAAGACACCGTAGGTCAACTACGAGATGCTGTTCGTGCTACCCTGCAAACAGCAACAGGACAAGGTGCCCCTGCTCCAACGGGTCCACGAACGCATACTTACGATCGTTTTGAGATCGTAGATGTTTTCTTCTCTCGCCCTTCGGGACTAACGTTCTTCATCCGTGTGGATCAACCACTTGGCGCTCGAAAACTTAGTAACAAGCAGAGAATGGACTGGTGGGAACGCTCGAACAGTCTGCGAATGGACGCACTTGTCTGTATCGTAGGTCTACAAGGTTCCGACGTCTATTGTACAGTCTCAGCTCATGGTTCTGTTTTGGCCAACAGAACTGATCGAAGCCATCGACTACAGGACCAGGAACAGGAGAGCCTTTCACTCAAGTATAATGGATATGATCTTCACAGCCGACCCGACGGAGCATATCTGACTCTCAAGCCTGTCAGTCACGAAGAAAAAGATCTCCTTCCTCTGCTAAGAGAAGCTTTCGAGCGCAGCGGTAGGGAAGTTTGCAAACTTGTCGAATTCCCGGGCGTTTTGCTCCCCGCTTTCGAGCCTACCCTACTGGCACTCCAGAACATGCTCACTACGCAAGACATGCCATTTACGGATATCCTCACAGCAGGTCCAGATGATGCAATAGAAGTTCTACCGCCTGCTTACGCTGCGGACCCCAACTTCTTCTTCAATCTGGCGTGCTTGACCGAGTCTAAGGAAAATTTGCCTTATTTTCCCCGCCGGAGTTTTGACCTCAACAAACTCCTAGCTCGCTCAACCCTCGATGAAGCGCAAGGCAATGCACTGATCCATTGCTTACAGTCCTCTTTAGCATTAATTCAAGGCCCTCCAGGGACCGGCAAAAGCTTTACTGGCATTGCGCTCATCAAGGTTCTATTGGAAGCAAAGCACAAGGCTAAGCTCGGGCCGATCGTGTGTGTCTGTTACATCAACCATGCCCTGGATCAGCTCTTAGAACATCTGCATGCAGCTGGTGTGGAACAGATGATCCGCGTTGGATCACGTTCGAAATCAGAAGTCTTGGAGGAGATCAACCTGCGTAAGGTTGCCCAGGAAGGCGAACAAACCCGAGCCGAGAAGCACAGAAAGTGGGAATTAGGAAAACAGCTTGATGACGATCTGAGACAAGCAAATGGCTTACTACGACAAATTCGAGACGTTCGACAGCCGAAAGTTTTGAAAGACTATCTGCAACTTCGGAATGGGACGCATTATCGCCAGTTGTTTTCGGCTGATGTCGAAGATCTTGACGATGATGAAGAGGGATGGCAGACAGTCGAGAGGAACAATTCCGATGTGATCAAGAAATGGCTTCTTGAGGGGCTAAGCGTGCCGCAAAGACATCCTCGTACAGTTGAGCAGCTTGAAAGTGTCCACCTAAACCTGATGTCGGCAGAAGAACGTTACATCCTGCATGAGGATTGGCTACATGAAATACAAGAGACTACCATCGACAACATTCTCACCGTTTCTCATTCGTTCCAGCAGACCAACGAACGTTACAACAATGTGCGGAAGGAGATCGACTTGCGTTGCCTTCAAGATGCGAACATCATCGGTATCACCACTACAGGACTGGCCCGTAATTTAGCAGTGCTGCGTAAGTTGCAGGCTAAAGTTCTTGTCTGTGAAGAAGCAGGCGAGGTGTTGGAAGCTCATATCTTGACTGCGCTTTTGCCCTCACTTGAACATGTTATCCTCATCGGCGATCACCAGCAGCTTAGGCCCCAGGTTCAGAATTACGAGCTAAGCCGCGAAAATGATCGAGGCAAAAAACATTCACTAGACATTTCATTGTTCGAGCGACTTGTGGGGGATCCAGATGGACTGCAACCACGCCTTCCCTTCTGCACGTTGAAAGTGCAACGTCGGATGCATCCCTCCGTGTCGCAGCTCATTCGCAACACGTTGTACCCTCATCTGCAAGACGCACACAACGTTGCTGGATATCCTGAAGTTGTCGGAATGAAGAAGCGTCTGTTCTGGCTTGATCACGCCGAGCTCGAGGACAACGCGAGCACAGAACGCGCTGGCAGTACTTCGCATTCAAATTCCTTTGAGGTGAGCATGGTAACGTCGCTCGTTGATCATCTGGTTCGTCAGGGAGCCTATCAACCAGGAGAGATTGCTGTTCTTACGCCTTACCTTGCGCAGCTTTTCAAGATACGAAAAGCACTTTCACAAGTCATGGAGGTCACTATTGGAGAGCGCGACGTCGCTGATGCTACCCGTCAGGGATTTGAGCTTGATCAAAATCTGCTAGACGAGCAAAATCTATCAGGAAACGCTGCTACACCTCAGATCAAGAACCCTACCTCGAAAACCTCGTTGCTCAAAGCTATGCGCGTGGCTACTGTAGACAACTTTCAAGGAGAAGAGGCCAAGGTTGTGGTGATCTCTCTGGTACGAAGCAATCCTCAGCGTAAATGCGGCTTTCTGAGAACATCTAATCGAATCAACGTTCTCCTTTCCCGAGCTCAACATGGCATGTACATCATTGGCAATGCTGCGACTGCTGGCGAGAATGTTCCAATGTGGTCACAAGTACTCAACATGCTACAGGAGTCAGGCAATGTCGGAACATCACTCCAACTTCAATGTCCGCGACACCCAGATACTCCTATCAATGCTTCGAACCCTGAGGAATTCGTTGTCATGTCTCCTGAGGGTGGTTGCGGCCTACTATGCGATCGAAGATTAGACTGCGGTCACCCTTGCCGTCAAAAGTGCCACTCGGATGTGCTTCACGCAGCTGTCGTCTGCTTGGAAGCTTGTCCTCGCCCTTTGAAAGGCTGTGACCATTCTTGTCCAAATCCATGCGGAAATGAGTGCCCTTGGAGGTGCAACGTTATCTTGGACGAGCAAACATTCACACTTCGCTGTGGCCACGAGATCACGAACCTCGCTTGCTGGCAGTCTCAGCACACAGACTTGGTTAAATGCAATCAGATTGTCAAGAAACAGGTGCCGTTATGTGAGCATATCGTGGACACCAGATGTCACGTTGATGTTGCAGCGAATAATTTCAAGTGCCCTGCTATATGTGGCCAACTGCTCTCATGTGGTCATGTGTGTCAGAGACAGTGCCACCTATGTCGTCCACGTTCAAATGGATCACTTCCAGTTACTGCAGATCATGGCAAATGTCTTCAAGTCTGTGACCGTAAGTATGATGCGTGCAGCCACAGTTGCACTCAACGCTGCCATGGCGAAGAGCCTTGCGCGCCCTGCCGAGCATCTTGCACAATCCGATGTGCTCACTCGAAGTGTACCAAGAAGTGCAGCGAACCATGTGCTCCATGCGCCAGTCCTGGCTGCTCATCAGAATGCCCTCACAGCAAATGCACTATGCCATGTGCAGCACCATGCAACTGGCTACCTTGTGGCGAACGTTGTGTCAAAATTCTCCAATGCGGCCATCAATGTCCTTCCCTTTGTGGAGAAGTTTGTCCAAATGTTCAATATTGTCAAGTGTGCGCAGCGGATGATGTGAAAGGACAATGCGTTGACATGATCATGATGCAGAGCTACGCAGAGATCGATCTCAATGAAACACCGTGCATCATCCCTGGATGTGGTCACATACTGACTATCGAGACTATGGATGGCATGATGGGCATGAGTGACTTCTACGACTTCTTACCGGATGGAAAAGCAGTAGCACTGAAGAAAAAAGAGATCGACCTGACTCAAAAGGTTCCCACTTGTCCCAACTGTCGTGGTTCGTTGCGAGATGTTAACCGCTATGGAAAAATCGTGCGCCAAGCACTTTTAGCTGAATCGACAAAGAAATTTATCAACTGGTCCAACAGTGAGTTTGTACCACTTGCTCAGCGGCTCCAAGGATTGCAAGAGAAGCTCTCTGAATCTGGTGCAGATGCCATGAAGCGGCTCGCAAACATTGAAGCAGCTTCCGTTAACTTGAGAGATTCAATAACCCATCAAATCCAAGTTATGCACAAGGCAACTTTGGGCAGCCGATACAAAGAGTTTGCGTCGGCACAGGTCGAGATCTCGACGTACGTTAGGAAAGTGTCGAGAGAAGAACAACCATTCCGCAGAGTCTGGGACATTGTCCAGCACAAACGACGCACTGAAGGAACAGATGTAGGAGGATTTGAAGACAACTCTGGTGTGCTGCAAACCCGACAGGTCATGCTCGCATCAGCACTGCTCATCCGATGTCATTTGGCCGTCGTCTGCGACTTCCTCTCACGAGCTCGTATTAACTTTGAGAAATCGAGTGTCGACTTCAGCGCCGTTAGAAAAGAATGTGAGGCTCTATTCGAACTTGCCGTGTCTGGCACCCAGCCTGCAGTCCAAGCTGAAGCCTGTGTCTTCTTTGGTCGTTACTGCGCCGCGGAGCAATTCTTCTTGACCACTGCCCAAAAGAAGTTTATTGCAGCTGGCACAACTCAGGTTACTCAACTTAATGACTTGGAAGCTCGAATTGTATCTCTGAAGCAAGCAGGATTGAAGAAAATTGAAGAGGCGAAAGTAGTCTGCAACAACGCTCCAGGCTCGACAGCACATATCACGAAAGAACTCCAAGAAGTTGAAGGTATGATTCGCAACTCCACCCTGCACGACGTCCTACGACCAGAGGAGATGAAGGCTATCTACGATGCGATGAGTCGGGAATTTGGCGGCACAGGTCACTGGTACCGTTGCGTGAATGGCCATTTGTTCACTGTCGGAGAGTGCGGTATGCCAATGCAACTGGCTCGCTGCCCTCAGTGCAATGCTCAGATTGGTGGTCAGCGTCACGAAGCAGCGGCCGGAGTCACAATTGCAATGGATCTTGAGACACAAATGCGCAACATGAGACTCTAGTGACAGAACAACACGGGCTTGAGAGCAGTAGTATGTAGCAGCACTTGGCAGTAGGTACGAGAGAAGTCATGGCTTGCTGTTGATTGCTCAGGCATGGCGGGTGCATTATGACAAGGTTAAGCATATGTTCGGTACGACAGGTGTGAGTCTCAACTTGCTGAGTGAAGACACAGTTATGTACCAATGACAATCAGGTTACAAAAGCGTAATACAGTTATTTCGGGTACGTTTCATAGAAACCATTCAATCCACATAGAAGTGAAGTCATCTTTGACGTCACCCTGAAGGTTTCCACATCCATCCAAACTAGTACCCATGCTCGTGAAACGTGAAACATTTTGTCAGTGTCGATAGCTCATCCCTTCCATATCTAACCAATCCCACGACCATGCCTATCAGAAACGCCATCCACGCCCCCAACGCACCCAAACCAAATGGCAACTACAGCCACGTCATCCGCTCCGGCGACAAACTGTACCTCTGCGGCTGGATGGGCGACGATCCAGAGACGGGCGAGATAGTAGAGGGTGGAATCGAAGCACAAACCGTGAGTGCCCTGTTTCGAGCTGTCCTGTCCTTGAAGGTCCCACGCGCTCGCTGACTATGATACGCAGAAACAAGCCATCGCAAATATCAAAGCATGTCTTGAAGCCGCGGGGTCATCGCTGGACAAAGTGGTTAGTAGACGGCTGTTCATGACGGATAGGAGTGAGTTTAGGACAGTTGATGCGGTTTGGGGTGAAGCCGTTGGTGAGCCGTATCCTGTGTCGACGTTAATTGGGTGCTCGTGGTTGGCGAAGGATGGGGCGACGGTTGAGATTGAGGTTGTCGCTGAGGTGTGAGTGATGTTGGTGAGATTTGGGTTTGATCGCGTCGTCGATGTATGTTGCTGATGAAGTCTGCGTTGAGCTGAGCTGAGTGTGGACTTCATTTAAGTCAATCGAAGGGTGGTTTCATTTGCGTGCCTACTTCTGACATGTTGTGTATTTACAGTGTCAATTATCATGCTTGGTGATACTTTGATGCTTCGTCGGTTTTTTATAGGCTCTTTGCACTGACTTGGTTGAAGTTGTTCTTCTGCTTGCGAGAAAAGCGCCAAGTGTAAATTGCAAGGTCAACAGCGCTCAGGCTTCCTTGTCTTGTTATTGGTCAGATTCTCGTCATTTCTGCATGCAAACCCCTCATTGCGCCTACATATAAGGCTGAAGATTCCGAGAAACATTCATCTCAACTTTCCATGTTCCAGAAATTACCAGATCGCTTCCATCTTGAAGATCAATGGAAACCATAGCGGCTTTGAGCCTGGCTTGCAATGTCATTCAGGTTGTTGAAACAGGCCTGAAGACGGCAAAATTCTTGAAAGAGACGTACGACAAGGGCTCATCTCAAGAGAACAAGGATCTCCATGATTTATCAACCCGCCTGTCAACAGCAACGATTGATCTTCAGGCTGCTATACAGCCGTTAGCGTGCTCTCAGAGTCTGACCAAGGACGAGGCTGAACTTCTCGAGATCGCCAAGAAATGCGACCGTCTAGCCAACGACCTCAAACAACGTGCTGTGCCTAATACTTCAGCAAGAAGACGGGATCGCTTAAAGCAGTCGGTAAAGGCTTATTGGAACAAAGATGATGTCGATGAAATTCGTATACGGCTGGAACGCTATCAGCAAACACTTCATACCCGGCTCCTAATCAATATGAGTATTCGACGTAAAATCGATGGAGTTGAAAATGCCCAGACTCTAGAAGAACAGCATACACTCTTAGAGGCTGCTATCGAAAGACATCTTGTGGGCCAGACACAAGAAATTAATAGACACACCACTTCAGTGGTTGACGCAGCATTTCAGGCAAAGCAGGATGCTGACGCTCAGGACGCAGTAGTGGAGCAACTCAAGTCTAGTCTACGGTTTCCATTGATGAACAAGAGGATGAATGAAATCACCAATAACTATCCTAGTACCTTCGAGTGGGTTTTTGGGTCTACGAGCTCGCCAACTAGCGCTTCATATAGCATCAGCGACAATGCAGGTAATTCTCTTATCGCAATTGACGATGAAGATGAGGATGACGAAGACATTGACAGTAAGGGTGATTGGACTGATGTTGAGGACGATGAGGATGATGAAGATGATGGCGACGAGCAAGAGCAGCCAGATGATGCAAATGACGCAAAGGTCAACCGTAGGGGACCACTCCACCGCTGCGACAACTTCATAGACTGGCTTCAACGAGGTTCAGGACCATACTGGGTGACCGGCAAACCAGGCTCTGGGAAGAGTACGCTAATGAAGCTACTTTCCGGGGATAAGCGGACTCAGGAAGCCTTGAACGTGTGGTCAAGTCAGCAGAAAGTGCTCACTTTGAAACACTTCTTCTGGTTAGCTGGTGACCAATCTCAGCGCGACTTGCAAAGAATGCTCTGTTCACTGTTGCACCAGATACTCGACTCTGACCTGTCCCTTGAGACAATTCTGCCAATAGTGCGAGCGCATGCAATGTTAAAGTCAAAGCTTCATCCTGATGACTGGTCTTGTGACGAATTGAAGAACGTGATTCTTCAGATATGTATGTCCAGTGTACACCATGTCTGTTTCTTCATAGACGGACTAGACGAGATGGAATCCTCCCAGCCAGAACGTGATGAGAAAGAAGATCTGTTGGAAACGGTCCGACTTCTAAGCACTCTACCAAATGTTAAGTGCTGCATTGCTAGTCGCCCTCTCCATGAGTTCGAAATTGAATTTAGAACACGCCCGAGCCTAAGAATGCAAGATCTAAACAAACATGATATTGGGCAGTACGTTGGCGACCAGCTCAAACTTTTCGAGGACAAACATGGACGTCCTCCTGAAGTGGAAGGTTCCGAGTTTTTGGTAAAGCGAGTTACTGGAGCTGCTGAAGGTGTCTTCCTCTGGGCTGTTCTCGTTGTCAAAGACCTTAGGGATGGTTTTCGAAATGGTGACACATTCCGCATCCTTCTCGAACGAATCAACCGTTATCCTTCAGGCCTGCAATCACTCTATGAGAATATTTGGCACCGAATCAATGAGAGTTCACCGACATACCGCACACAAGCTGCCTTATATTTCGGTCTTGTACGGGCATCGTTAGCTTTCAAATATCCATGGGGAGAAAACAAGCTGGATTATCGATCAATACTCACGTTCGCCATTGCATCATGCCATCAGGGTTCACTTATTTCTTTCACAGAGCAAAGCGTGGATTCCATTGTTTCCTGGTGTGCTGATATTGTTAATGAAGTGCGAACTCGGTGTATTGGTTTGCTTGAAACTCGAAATACTTTCGACTCATACAATCTTCGAGATGGTTTTCATGTACTGGATTTCTACGCGAATCACGAAGTTAGCTTTATACATCGGAGTGTCCTCGAATTCCTTGACAACGTGATGGATGCACCTCTAGCATCTAAGACAAAATACACCAATAAAACGAGCGAGGAATTCATATTGCTAGTAGCAAGCGCTTCGTTGAAGCTTGTTACACTAGGGAAAGAACTTCCATTCTTCCTCGACCTTGAATTATTTGTGGGGGTAACCTCAAAGGCTGTGGAGGAAAGCCCCTTGATGATCCAAGAGGTTACTGAAAAGCTTAAAGAATTTTGGGAGTACGCCGCTTCACAGCGACAAGCACAAGATACTAGTTTTCGTCCTCAACTTGCGCGGGCCGCTGAGCTCCACCCAGCACATTCTACTAATCCATTTGTGCCCGCTTCTGATGACCAGGTGGGATTTCTACGGGAGCCTTTGGATTCCGTTTCTTGGATCACAACCTGGTTTGGCCCTTCCATCTTGCAGTCCTCTTGGAGGAAATGTTCAAGAACACGTAATCCTAGATATATTAGGTACCTTCTGCTAACCTATCCCAGTCCTCGCTCTGGAGGACATTTAGATGGATTGCAGAGGGAAACCATAAGATGGTTGCTACAGTATCAACCAGATCTGACAATACAATTTCGAAGTTCAACTTTTGGGTTCCATACACCGCGTAGTATATCATCAAGGTTTGTTCTGCATTTCATTCCCCGAACTGGTGTATATAAGGAAGCAAATTTCCCAGAAGTAGCTCACATCCAAGAGGTAGCAAACCTTTTACTTGGCCAGATTGCTCACCTAGAAACAACATCTCTGATCTGCATTTGCGAGGTTTACCCGGATCGAACCGTGCTCAATTACTTCGTATCTCGGGGGTCGATTGTTAGATCTGAAGTCATCTGGATGCTAGTCAATGATCGCTTTCTCTACGAGGCTCTAGCGATTCTGGTTGATGATTTGTCTGTCATCGACAAATTCAGGCATCAAGGAAGGTCGGCAATGTCCCAACCGTTCGCTCGGCCGGTCGTAGTGGGTAGAAAGATCAAGGAGGTCACCTACAAAGATATATCTTCGTCTTCATGTTCATATGTCGAATTCTTGCGACGCCAGTACTGTTTCAAGGCGCTTGAAGTGGATGGGTATGATTTTGCCAGCTTCCTGCTTTCCTCTGTTCTAAAGCAGAGCACACCCCGGAGTTGGTTCAGTGAAAATTCTGAGCTAAGGAAATGGTTCGAGAAAGCATACGCAGAAGGCACTGAAGTTGACATTGTAGACCATCTCCACACAGAAGGAATCCTCTCCGGTCCAGATCATCCAGATATCCTATGGGAAGCGCCTCCGATGTATGCGGACGAAGAGGCAACCGTCGAGACCAGCAACGAGGTCGAGCCAGAAGTGGACATCATTCGACGTCAGTCGACATTTGGAGGTGACGAAGACGAGTTCGTGGATGCAATGTCGAATTTGAGCTTTGGAGCTGGTGAGTCAGAAGGGGAGGAATGAATCTGGACGTTTTCCGAGCCTCGTGAAATTGATACCTTGTGTACATGGCTAATATCAAATGAGGGAACAGCTTTGGCAGTGATTGGATTCTGTCTTCATTACTACGTTGTATCCGTAATGGAGGTATGAGCCTGCATCCAAATGATATATAATGCACGACTTTTCATTCATGTGTGATTTCCCCTACCAGTCTTTTAGCACCATTATGAGACATGATGCATGGTGTCCTTCTTTTGTCTTTGAGTGTCTCACAATCAGCATGAAGACTACTCTACCCGAAGCCACAATTTCAGCCAGGATTCGCTACAATGTGTCTCTCAAGTCATTAACACACCACATGAACCAATTTTCCCTCCTGGATGGGAGCTTTTGTGCTACTACACTGACAAGATTGATGCGAGAAGACGGTAAACAGCGCATCTCCGCCAATACCTGAAACGCCCACAAGATCAGCCCGTGCTGATAATTGCAGCTCGGCCAGTTACCAGCATGAAGCAGAGTGTTCAAGTAATTGTCGTAACCCTGCAGAGGCAGCAAGGTAGACCATCATATTTGCAGAGCTATGTGTGAGAGTTCAGGTGCTTTAGGCGAAGGCATCGTTGCGCCGCTAAGAACCAAGGGAAAGCATCTGGAGCAGAAAGGAGCGAGTTTGGAGTTCACGGATACTGAGAGGGCAGCACAGTAGCGTGGTCGTAAAGTGCTCGTATTAGCATGTGTAACTTAGGTGTTGCAAAAGCAGCGAAAAACTATATAAAGTGGTGCGCCTGCGCGCCTGCCTGTTTTGGGCCTAACACCAGCCCCCTCCCAGCAAATCAGACCTTCTATAAGCAATTCAAAGTTAGACACCTGCCAGTGCCGATTACTCCTTTTATTAGTGTCCTGTTACACTAAGATACTTAACTATGACGACTTTAATATCTTAAATAGCCCCTTTAACTTCGCTGTTAGCGGTAGGATCGCTAGTAGCTTTAGTTAAATTTAGTCTAGATTTAAGGGAGATAATAAATACGTTATCGTTATTATCCTTACTTATAACTTTACCTTTATTTATAACCGCGGTAGTAATATTAATACTACCTTTTAAGAGATTATTATTATTTACTTCTTTAATTACTTATATAAAGCTACTATATAACTCTTTTAGGGCGAAGTTATTTATATTATACAGATCCTTAGTATAAGCTATAAGTATTTAAGTATTCTCTATTATATCGTTATTATTAGAGATTATAATATCGGGAAGATATATTAATATATATTTATAATTATCCTTATATTCTTAGTTAATAGCCTTTTAATATTATTCGTTTTACTTTATATTATTAATTAAAGCTAAAACGAGTTTATAAATATAAATCTCTTAAATCCGCTTAATCTCTACCTCTAAATTACTCGCCGATTCGAATCTCTCTAAATCCTATATCTTAATTCGAATATCAGCGTAGGGGTATTTACTTAAATTTAATTAGATAGCCTCGGTATATAGATTAAGTATTATATTAAATCCTAGTTTTATGTTAATTACTATAACCTTAGCGGACTTAATAGTAGATATAACGAGTTTAAGTTATATTTCTAAATATTTAACCTATCGAGTTAGGACTTCGATAATATTTATTAAATCGGAGTAGTCTTAATTATATTACTTTATAAAATTCTAAAGTTTTATTTATATTTAATACTCGGTTATACTAGCGCTACGTTAAGCTTTTATAGTATATTTCTAAACTCCACTAGCTCTACCGCTACTCTTAGCTTTTAAAATAAGCTTACGTTCTTTAAGGATATCGTTATATTACTAAATAGTAGTCCTTAATTAATTAATCTTTAAAAGGGTTCGTTAGCTTAGTATAAACTAGCCGATTAAAGAATTATAATTTCTTTTAGCTCTATATCCGAAGGTATGAGATACCTAACTCACTTTATTAATTAAACCTTAGGAATTATAATTTACTAATATCCTCTTATCGTCTCGTAATATACTAATTATCTATTTTAAAAACTATACTTCCTTTAGTAGCTTATCTTATAGACTAATCTTCTTAATTTATATTTTAATTACGTTTTAGTATACTTTTTCCCCCATAGCTAAATAGCCGCGCTAATAAAAATATTTTAGGAGAGTAGCGTATCTTACGCGTTTATCGCTAGTTCCTTCTAGTATTAAGAAGTAGTCTTTTATTTAATTAAATAGCTCTCGTATTATCTTTATTACGAACTATATCGGATCGACGGAGTTCAGTTTTAGCTAATCTTTAGATTCCCTTCGATTCCTTACCCTCTTTACTTAATAGGTGATACTTATTAACTCGTCGCTAGACTAACTAGAATCGGTATTTTTACTTACTTTCTTTATACCCTTATAACTAAGGGTTAATAAATCGGTACCTTAAGAAGCCAACTATAAATCCTATATATTTATTCGTAGTATTTTGGTTATTAAAAGAATACTTCGAGGCCTAGATTTTCGCCTATTAGTTAGTTTTCTATTCCCTTCTAAGCCTAGGTCGTTAGCGTTCTCTTCTAACTAGTGATATTCGGCTTTAGTTAGATATACGCTAGAGATAATAGCTAACTATTTATCTAATATCTCTTAGTCTAGTTCTCCCTTCTACTCCTTTAGTTATAGTAAGTAATATACTAGATCCACCGATTTATTCTAGAAAGTCTTATCCGAATACCGTTTACGTATATCTTAAATAGTATACCGAACGCCTCCTAAGAATACTTCTCTACGGCTTAGATCCTAGTCGTTAAGATAGTCTTTTTTTAGTCCCGCTATAAACAGCTTATATTTACTGTCCGCCTTACTCTATTTAAAATTCAGTTTTTTCTTCTTTTATCGTGCGATCTTAATAGCTAAAGTATCCTTCTTTTATAATAATAGTTTACTACGGTCTTATTTTAATTTAGCTACTATAGTAACTATCTTTCGCTTAGGTAATATAACGTTAATTAATTTATTTACGAATAAGAACTATATAGAGATTTATAATAAATATATACCGAGTTAGTTTTTACGTAAAGTACCTATTTTATTCGATCCCTTCGATAATTATATACCGAGTTTAATATCGCTTATTTATAGGTATAAATAATCCCTAAATATTAGTATTTAGCTTTAGTTTCGAGAGCCCGGCTTATCTTAAATTAGTTAGGTTAACTAATCTAATTAGAATTAGCTTAGAGATTTATATAGGTCCTATATTAGAGTCTATATCGCTTTTAACTAAATTAAGGCTTCGATCGAGTTATTTAATAAAGTTACTAGGTTAATTTTAAATAGGAGTCTTTACTTTTAGTCTTTAGTAACGATTTTAAAGCTATATTCTATCGAGAAGTGACGTAGGTTTACCCTCAGAATTTATTAAATATTAAAATAGTAAGTCTTAATCGTTAGATTTAAAGGTTAAGTTTAGCGTTTTTAAGAGGGTTTTATACGTCGCGGTCGGCTCTAAATCGTTTTTTTAACTACTCTTAAGGAGTTCGGCTTCGTAATTCGTATTAGAGGAGTATTTAGGGGTATTATATCGTAAATAGATCGGTAGTAAAGGTAAGGTTAGAGGGTTATAGGAAGGTAGAAGATATATATTTAACCTTGCTACCCCGTTACTAAATAGCTTATTTAAGTTTCATCGAACTCTCACTTTTTAGTTATTTTTTATACTTATTCTTACGTAGCTTTAGCTAAGGTTTAAAGAGTAATTAAGATTAGTACGTATTTAAAGTATAGCTTACTACTATCTATATTATTTAAGTTTAATCGGTATCCTAAATACGGTCTTAATAGATATATAAATTAACTTCGATAGTATAGTATATATATTAATTTATAGTAGTAAACTAATTTCCTTATTCTTATTTTATTTTTATATTTATAATTATATTATATTAAATATTACCCTTATACTTTATATTATTTAAGCCTTTACTTTTTATAGCCTAAGTACTCCTAGTCTTGCTTTACTATAATTACTTTTATATTAATATAGTCTATATTATATATATCGTAAGTTTATAATTAACCGCTTAGTTATATTAGCCTAGTAGTAGCGCTAGTAATCTATATTATTTTAGTATCTATTAAAGATATTAACGTATTATCGTCTTAATCTTATAAAATTAGCTTTAAGCTATTATTATAACGGTTAAGTAGATGCTATAAATTAATCTTTTAATAGCGCTAAAAGTTCCAGTTCTTATTACTATATATTTTAGGGTATTAAGTAGATAGATAAATATTAAATTCCGTTTAGTTAATAAGGTTAATATTAGTATCTTTTAGTCGGCCTTTAAGTAAGCCGCCCTTCGACGCCTTTATCTTCTTTTTCTCTTTACGGATCTAACGCTCTATTCTTAATACCGTCTTTTATATATTTATATTATTTACGGCGATCCTTTTTACCTTATCGGTGCTAGGGATTTATAATTTTTCTTCTCGCGGTATATATAATTTAACGTAATTCAGGTGGTATTAGCCCTTTAAATCACTAGTTTCTAACACTCGTAGCTCCGCTAATTTACTATTCTTTAATACCTTTCCGACCCGATATAGGCCTTCCTATTTTAGCTCCTATTTATGTAATTTGGATTTATTCTATTATAGCCTCCTTAATAGTACTAGGTTACTCGCTAAGGGTAGTCTTTTACCTCTAAGCTTCCCCTTTAATTAAGTAACGACCTTCTCTTATTCTCTAAATAATCGTTTAGATACTCGATTTTAAACCTCGTCGACGGTAGTTAGATAAATAGTATAGTTACTCTCTTTTATAGTTATTATTAGATCTCCGCTATCTCGGATACTAATATAGATATCCTCTTATCTTAAGTCGTTTTCGAACTCCTTTAAAGTATTCTAAAACCTAAACGACTAGCCGAAAAGTAGCTATACTAATAAGTATCTATAAATCTTTATATACTATATATTATAGTTCTATATATAATATATTATAATCGTATCTTATTCGAAAATAAGATCCCGCTTATTCTAAAGAAGCTTCTTTATTTAACTAAGTAGTAAGCGGATATAAGTTTCTATTATACTAATACTAGAAGGTAAGCTTATTAGCGCGGTAATATATTAAATAGCTCGACCTACTAAATTTAATAGTATAACGCCTTTAATAAAATGATCGTTATTATTTAAGTATAGGACTTAAGAGTATTTAAAGATATTAAATACGTAATTTTATATAAACTATTAGGAATTTACGAACGTTACTGCCTTTATTAATAGGGTAATTATATATCGCGAAAAGTAGTTAATATAGATTAAAATATATTAGGTACTAGACTTTATAATTAGGATAAAGGGTTCTAAATAGTCTAAGCTAACGTAATCTATTAGCTATAGATAGAGTATTAGTAGTGTTTTTATATATACTTTTAATAGTCTAAGGAACTGATAATATAGATAAGATTTATAGTATAGTAGAATATCCTTCGAGCGGTTAGGCTACTAGACTAATCCTATAGCCCGTATCTTAGTGATTCGATATACCTAATGCTCGTATTAGTTATAAAGCTATCGAAGCTAATAAGGAACTATTTCTTTCGTAACGTAACGAGAAATCTTCCTATTCTTTTTAATATAACCTAAAACGTTCGATTTAGGTGGTATTATATAAGATATATTAATAAGGATTACCCTTTTCGCGGCCTTCTTAATAATAATAATAAAGTAATCTTCGAGTTTATCTTCGTACGAGATATAATCGGTCTTTTTAAACTTAATTAGCGGTCTATACTATTCGTCGTTTATAAACGGATCCTATTCTGCCCTAATATTTCGTACCGCTTATAGGTAGGTAGGGTCTTAATCTAACCCCGTATTTACTAAATTATCTACCGGGGGTGGTATCTCGTTAGGTAGAACAGGTTATGTAGTTAAATTTACTATAGATATAATCTAAAGAGAGTCCTTCTATATCTTTATCTTAACTACTTTTTTAGGGTCGTTAGGTACTATATCTAGAAGAACGAACTCCTTACCTTTATCCCTAAGTAGTTATCGTTATATTACCGATGAACGTATTCGAGATAAATCGTTAGTAATAGCTAAGTCTTTACTAGAAATATACTTTATATTTAGCTAATATTCGCTAAACTTTAATTATTATTAGCTAAGCCGACTATATACGTTACTAAATCGTAAAACCTTTACTAGTATAGAATAATTAGTATAGATTTATATTAAATACGGATTACTAACGATTAGTTAGCGTACCTCTATAAGTAAGCGTAAAAGTGCTAAGGCTTCCCGTTTAGTAGTATAGTATCTCTTCTTAGTGGGTAACTATATAAAGGATATAAATATAATAAAATAGATATATAGCCAGTCCTTAGCCCCGATAAATTTATTAGGTTCTAATTTAGGTACTTAAAATAATACTCTATTACTACTTTCGTTAAAAGCGTTTACCGCGAGATAATATTAAATTATTATATTACCGCCGTAAAGGGTCGTATTTATTACTATATTATATAAAGCTTTAAAAGCGGTTTAGTAAATCTGTGTTTATAAGAAGCTAATAACTTTTATTTCTCGTCTCTTCCTACTATTATATTTATATTCGATAACTTTAGTTTTAATTACTGTTCTTATAATCCTATTCTATTTAGCGTATCTTAGAATAAATTTTATTATAAATAGTAGCTAATAGAGGTAGTCTAGTAGTTCTTTCTTATTCCCGGGTGTCGGCTATAATATAAAGGTATTTAGTCGTTTTATATTCGGCCTTAGTCTATCCTCTAATACCTTATAACCTAAAATTTATATCTTTAAGCAGAAGAATCTACACTTCTTCGGGTTTAAGGAGATTCGGGTCTATATTACTCGTGGGAAATAGTAGAGGTAAAGGAACTAAATTATCTTATTAAACTCGTCGTTAGATATAAAGTCGTTATTTATAAATAGGTTAAAATCCACCCCGTTTATTACGCTATTAAGCGATACCTCCTCGTTTAGTACTAGGACATAGCTAAAGAAAATATCCTTAAATTAATAATACGTACCTACTGCTCCCGTTAGACCTTAACTTATTCGGTTATATATAAATTGGCCTAGGGCACTAAAAAAGGTAGCCTTATATTAATACGGAGCCTAGATCAGGATACTTTAATATCTATTCGTACCGTTAACCTAATATTTATACTTTATATTTCGTTTTACTATTTTATTAATAATAATCTCCGGCCTATATAGTAGATAATTCGATTTCAGTATTATATCGTTTAGCTTTTAAAAATCTTATACTATTCTTAATATATTATTAGCCTTCCGTAAAAAGATCGTCTTAGCTATTTATAGAGATATATAATATTAAATAATACCCTATTTCTTAAGTAGCGGTAAATTTATCTTCTGTTACTTAATCTCTTTGATAGTGTATAATAGTAGCCTTACTACCTTCGGTATCGCCTTTAAATCGGTCGGGATTCTATAGATAACTAAATCGGTTTTTAATATAAACATGATTTCTGTTATAAATAGATCCTACTATATATAGAGTAGCTTCTTAACTTCGGCTCTCTACTTTAGTATTATAAATATATCTCTAACTATATAGCTAAATTAGGCGCGCTATATTTTCGCGGTATCACCTTCTATTAATAGGTATATATCTCTCCGGTAATATACTAGTCGGCGATTAGTTAGGAAGCCTAATCTTATCTTATCGAATACTTTCTCCTCCTATATATATCCTTCCTCTATCGGTGGACGCGTAAGCTTCCTTTAATAAGGCGAATCTAACGTCGTAGATACCTATATTACCTCGGTTTATAGTAATAAGGAGGGTAAAATGACTTATAAAGCGATCGAATCTAATCTGGTTATCGCTATCTTACCTCGTAATACTTCACTAAATTCCCTTACTATAGGGTTAGTTAGGTCTCCTTCTTTACTAGTATAATCGCCTTCGGCGCGTATCCTATAAATTAACCTTCTTAAGCCTAAAGCCTTTTCCTTTAGTCTACTATAGTTAATCGCGATATAATCGAACTAATATTTAAATAAACTTAAAAGTAGTAGATAGTTAGTATATATATTAATTAGCCTAAGTAACGACCTTTATAAATAACGCCGACTCCTCTTATTAATAAATAATACGGCTATAGGGATACACTCTTAAATATTTAATATTACCGAATAAGCTAATATTTACTAATACTGATTTAAGATCCTAATTACCTCGTTACTATTAATCTTTTTTCCCTCCTAGATCTCCTTAATAAGATTTATTATACTAATAAACGCTAAGTTATTTACTAGCTAAGCCTTTTTACTACCGCTATATAAGCTATAGCCTCGTATTTTTTATATTCCTTATTAGCTTACTATAATACCTCTCTATTAATCTCCTTAAATGCTATATTAATTATCAATTCCTTCTTATTA
Source organism: Neophaeococcomyces mojaviensis (assembly GCA_030247915.1). Taxonomy (NCBI): domain Eukaryota; kingdom Fungi; phylum Ascomycota; class Eurotiomycetes; order Chaetothyriales; genus Neophaeococcomyces; species Neophaeococcomyces mojaviensis. The sequence goes on from JAPDRQ010000058.1 coordinate 42,761, forward strand.
TAATAGGCGCCCTAATTAATCTCCCTTAGCCGTTAAAGGTACTTATCTATTATAGCCGACTCTTAAAGGGTCTAAAGGGCGGTATAGGAAGGTCGATAAGCGCCGTTTAATATAACTTTTAGGGTTTTATTATATATAGACAGCTTCGGACTACTATAGTATAGTACTTTAGTTTACCTATTCGAGTTAGAGCTATAAATAAAATATATATTAGCTTTATATATACTAATAGCGTTAACGCTTATAAGCTATACTTTATAAAGGAGTAGTATATAACTAATATTATTATCGGGGACGATATAGGTACGTATATTATATATAATACCCGCTACCTCTACTCTAATTTAATAATAACCCTTTAACCTTTTTCTCTCGCTATTATAGCCCCTTAGGCTTAGGCTTAGGTTATTAATTACTGTAAGATTAGCTCGTCTTATAGTTTTTTTAGATACTAAGTTAATTATAGCTTTAGTATTTAATAGCACCTTATTAATATCGTAACTTAGTGATCTTTTACCTTAATAAAGGTCGGAAATGGTGGCTTTTATAAAATAGTTAGGGACTATTCTGGGAATTGATCTCTTAACTTTATTAGGGAGTTTAATTAATATCACCGTTTAGACTAAGTCGGTAATATACCTCTTTAGGACCGCCTCTAAGGTAATAAAACTTAGGTCCGTCCTAATATTAAAATTTTTAGGTTCTAAGCTATCGTTAATAAGGTTAGTTACTTTAACGGTACTAATATAAATCTTCTTAGTAGGCTTTTTATAGACCTTAGTAGGCTCTAATAGTGTCTTACGGGATTTAATAGTATTCTTAAGGGGTTCCAGTCTTAGTATTTATACCAGTTTAGCCCGAGTTAGTATATATATATTCGTAAGTTAGAGATTAAAGACTAAGTAGCGGGGAGTATTAAGGGCTATAATAATATCGGGAGCGATCGGCCTACTTAATTTAATTAGTCGCCTTTCCTACCTTGAAACTCTCTTTTTAGTTATATTTTTCTTATTAGCGTATATTCTATCTATTATAGTAAGATCGTTAATAATCTTATCTTTATTAATATTAGTATTATAGGTATCTCTCTTAGTTATAGCTATAGTAATATCGTCTATTATTAGGTCTTCCTTATATCTTAATATAACTTTTATATAATAAATATCTATAGAAACTAAGGGCCGAATATAGTTATCTTATTCCTCGTTATATACTATATTTATACCTTTATCGTATCCGTTAAAGTATTGAGGCTTAGCCGCTGTTATATTATTCCGAATATCTTATAAAATAGTTAGATTCCTTAACGGTTATTAGATGGGAGTAGAGCTGACTTAGTTACTAGTAACGACTTGTTTCCTTACCGATTGGCCTTATACGGCACTTGATATGTATAAATTAGATATATTTAGACGTCGTATAGGTCGAGAGTCGATAGTTCGGCGTAATTTATCTTACTCTACTGGTAGCAGTGGGGGATTCGTATAGATGAGTAAGATATAATCTTAGTTACCGTATCGCCAGTATTATATATCTAATTAATCCCTTATTAGACTTCGATAGTTATTATTAGCTACCGATCGGTTATATACCGGATCTAAATACCTAGGCCTCTCGCTTAATTATTAAGCGAGCCGATCTTTCGCCTTATTACCCCGATTATCGATTAATAGATTCGTTATACCTTATATAATATTATCTATTATCTGGTTACCCGTATTACGGCGGTTAATATTAGGATTATTAGTGTTAGCGATCTACCGTAAGACCTATTCTAACGGTCCTAGAGCACGCTTAAGGGTCTCGATAAAGGCTTTATTTTTTACTAATAAGTTATAATCGGGGTCTTCGACTTCCTATACTACGGCGGCAGTATCCTTATATTATATAGTACTACGATAGATTTCGACCACTTCCATAAATGATTTATCTCCGTAAACTTCTATTTAAGCGCTAATAATTCTTTTTAAGCTAGGATCAACTAGTTCTTTAACTATAAAGCGAATTAACTCTTATTCTATTATTATATTAGTAGGTTTTAACCTTTAATAGATCTCCGTTACCCTATCTAGATACTTATTATAACTCTTTAAGCCTTACTTAAGTTCTAAGATTTATTAAAAGATTGATATAGGGCTCTTAAATACCTTAGTATAAGGGAACTATCGTTATAGATCGGTACTTAGCTTATTAAAGTTTTCTAAATCCTCTTCGTTTTATTCTCTAACCTAATAGCGAGTATTACTATATATTAGTAAAATAATATCTAAGGCTATAGCCGCCTAGTATTCTTAAGTACTAAAGTCGTTTAAGATAAATAAGCCCCGTAAGGGTAGCTATTTAATATAAATAAGTCGGTAGAAGGTAATAGAGTTAACTTAGTTAGAAGGTAAACCCGAAAATATATAAATCTACTATATCGCTATAGTATTTATCGTTATAGCGAGTATTCTAAGCTCGATTTTATAATCTCGTTAAGCGACTAACTTCGATTTTATAAACTTAAATAACCGTAGTAAGGCGATATCTATATATTTAAACTCGTTTTTAGTAGTTACTATTACTACTTAAGGTTTAAACAACGGTTAAGTCTTTTCTATTAAGGGTTTAGATAGACTTAAAGTAGATATAAGGGTAAGAGATACCTCGGTATTTAGCTTTAAATTAATACCTTTACCGACGGGTATCTTATTTAATACTAATATATTAACTATCTTTAGGTTAATTAATAGATAGAATTTAATTAACTCTTTATTATATACTAATAGATCCTAGAGCTAAGTATTAGAGATATTAGGTTTTATAGAGTATAAAGTAACGAATATTAAGTTTTTAAAGGTATAAAGTAGCTTCTTAAAAGCGTCGAACTGTTATATAGTAAAGGTTTTATTTTTTAATATTCTTTATAAAGAGTCTAGAGAATTTTAAAATAAGTATTAACGTAAAGAATTTATATCCGAATCTCTTAATATAGAAGGCTTAATATCTCGAAAGCTTAAATTAACGATATTAATAAATATAAAGGCGTCTAATTAGGTATTAATAATTAACTATTAAAGTTTAATTATAGTAGCTAAGGACTAATAAGCTAATAAATTAAAGCTAAATAGATTATAATAAATAGCGATAAAGTAATTAATAATATAGTAGTAGTATAATCTTAATCCTTAACTTTTAAAAGTATTTAGTAGTTAGTCTTAAATTATTTTAATATTTTAATCTTAAGATTCTAGGATTATTAATAACTTATAGAAGGAATAAGTTATTAACTAATAGTAAGGTAGTAGCTATAGGTCCGAATTATTAATAAGGTAAATAAAGTATATTTCGAGTAGGAGTAACTACTAATTATAGTACTAGTAAGTACTAGATTAAATCTTCGATTAGCCTATTAAACCAGATAGCCGTTAGGGTTATTAGTGTCTTATAGTAAATATACGTATTCTTTTAATATTTTCTACTCTAATAGCAGTACTATAGTTTTACGTTTAATATTCGACGTACGATATTCGGGTAGTCTCGAAGTCCTTAGGTCTCGGCGGGTAGCCTGTAGGCGGCTTCAGATCCTAATTGATCGCTGCGAAAGATGACCAGTGGCAGGCTACAAGATAGCGGCCATTCTGGATGGAGGCACCAGTGAGAGGGCAGCACAGTAGCGTGGTCGTAAAGTGCTCGTATTAGCATGTGTAACTTAGGTGTTGCAAAAGCAGCGAAAAACTATATAAAGTGGTGCGCCTGCGCGCCTGCCTGTTTTGGGCCTAACAATACCGATCCTAGCGCCTAGCAACGGAGGTTAACCTCATGTCCTCAGGTAAATTCTGTGCCACGGGCTCAAAACTTGCGAAAAGCGATAACACAAATGTTGGATTTGAACATAACAGGATAGAGAACCGTCCCATGGAGGAATTTGATGAGGTTAGTGGATAAAAATTTGCAACTTGCGCATACTAACGGTTGAGGTCTATCCTGGACGGCGTACATGTGATTTATTGGTCTTTTCTTACATCTCGAAGTTTTTGTGTCATGAAAATGGACAGATCTACCAGAAGTTTAGATGGGAATTGTACACCTCCTGCCAACACCATCGATCTAGCTGCTCGAGCGCAGTTACATTCTTAGACCGTACCCAAAAGCGGCAACATCCACGCAAGAACGCAAAAGCAGCGCTAGCAATGCTAGAATGACTGTCCAACATGATGCCAATATGATCCTTCTGGAGTTCATGGTCGAAAAAGAATTGCTATTCGGTCATTGTCTGGGCACATTGCACTGCCATGTTCCCCACTTCTTCTTGAACCACTTCCTGCCAGCATCAATTTGGTACTCGAATCCAGGTCCAGAATCATCCGAAACATCCTTGTCAGCCGTTCTACCCTGCCAAGAACCTCCATGGTTTCTTTCATCAGCCTTGGTTCCATGCATCTGTTGCAGTACATCATCAAGCTCAAAGGCGTTGTCAAACTGCGCCTGCGCAAACAAAGCCTGGGGGGATGTAAGGCAGCTCCCCACATCGAAGAAGCGGCCAATAGGAAAGTCGAACATGAGCAATTCTTTGCGTCGAGCTCGTCCATAATAGTCGCAATCACTGTGATAGTAGGGTATCCATTGGTCCCACTGTCCAACAACTTCAGCGGCCCGTACGTTGACATGCGCAAGCCAATCGTAACTGAAAAATCCAAATGCCCATTCTTTAGAGCCTTTCGAAAATCTGCTGGCTAACTGCTCTTTCTCTGCCAGAATACCATGGAAGAACGAAGGAAAAAGGTTGGGATCTGAACGGACAATAATGTCCTGATGTGACCAATAGAAGTCGTCTATCCCTTCTCGTTTCGCGAGGTGAAGGAGCCAGTTCTGGTACTGGGCAAAAGTTAATCGTATAGGTAAGCCGAACACGCTTACACCATAATTTTTCTGCATTCGAGTGTAGTTTAGATGGTAATGCTCACTGTCTTGAACAGAACCTGCTGCATTTTCCAGAGCGTGACCGGTATTGTCAACAACGACAATTTGGGAGCATGGCCAACCTTCCGCAATGTAAGAGGCGATAGTCTGCTCCAGCAAACAGCATTTTGAACCAAAGGCGATAAACAGTGGTGTAGACGGTCGACACAAGGGCGCAATCTTGCCTGGGGCTATCTCCAAGGTTTTCACGTTCGAGTCGGCTGGATAAAACCCCTTTTCGTCCCAACGCAATGGGGGAGGAGGACACTGAAGTTGGCTCTTCCATGCGCGCAGGTTGTTTTTCTCTGGAAAGTCGGAAAGCAGCGAAGTAATTGAGTCATCATCAGGAGATGTTGAGGACAGGATGAACCATAGAGCAAGGCAAATCAATAAGATGGGGACAATGAGCACTAGCGGAGCCCGTCGCAAGATGAGGCGGACAGAAGCCATGGCTAGAAAATGCCCAGCAGGAGGAAGATTTTTTCTCAATCATGATATAGTGAGTGAGCAATACGCAGGGGTGTTTGTTACCATGGTCATATGTAAGGGTGATTGTACTACTGTCGAGTTGACATCTTGACAGGTCTCAAACAAGAAAGGCGTCTATTTTAGCGCATTACTAGTCTGCCGCTGCTTTCGCAGTAAGACCTTACGAGGCAGGATACTTGCTTCTACCACCATCCCTTGCTGGTCCACATGCTTTTTGTGGTGGAGATGCCCCTCACCTGCAGACTTCGTGCTTGCAGATTGTTTATGTATCAAAACATATCACTGCTGTTACCTGTGGTTATCTTCTCTCCATTGTCTGCGACGGACACTTCCCTACTTTGGATGACACATATAAACACAATTTCAAGTTTGGATACCTCTTGGAAAAGTCTGTGGCCTGACTTGAACCCTACTGTCCCAACAGAGCTGAACAACTTGAATCACCAGGGGACGCTCTCCCTAAAGGATGAAACAATGAATTCATGGGCAACCTTGTCTCTGACCTTCAATGTTGATTATCTTTCAGCTTGAGGCGTTCTGTGATGTCTTCAGACAATGCCTGCAACGACAATGATGCTCCAATATCAGGGAGATCAGGGAAGACGAGTGAAGTGGCAAAGACTGTCCTGTACCACCTCAGTTGATCCAAGGAGACCAATCCTTCAAACCAAAAAAGCCATCACACAGATCTGTTCACTCCATCGACCGACAATTGCGGGTCACAGCCAATGTTTCTCACCAAGGAGAAGCATTTCCTGCACAAGAGGAAGAAGTTTGATTGGAAATACACCAGATTTTCAGAATATTTCGAGAAGCGGTACACTCTACATGCAAGCTTTCTATAAGGTCGACAATTGACCATCGACAACGAACTCAAAGTGACCTGAGTGGTTCAGAGTGAGCCATGAGAAGGAAGTAAGAAGCTCTCGCTTACTCCATCTGTTCAAGAAGTCAAGCCCAGTCGATTCGTCGTGCAAGAAACCAAACAAGAAGCATTGCTCCTAGCACAATCACTTCAAACTACCTCCTGGCCGATCCCTGCCGCTACTCCACCTCGCCTATTCCCTCCGCCACTCTACGAAAGCTCAATACTCGCCCTAACGAAGTCTCCAGCACCCTCTGCCACCAGAAGATCAAAGGAGTCCCAACTCATTGGTGGCCTCTGGATAGATTCGATTACTAGCCGGCAACAGGACGATACCGTGCCTCAATGCAAGCCTCTACCATGTCCTAGTCGAGCCCATGGTGAAGGAGAACAATGAATTGCTCCACACCATCTGTGGTATGAGACAAAGGCAGTGTGCCAGTAAAAACATGCAAGACGACAGGAGATACAAAAATACAGCTCTGAAAGACAATGCACTGTTCCGAAAAGCCACGAAGCTACTGAACAAGCACGACAGATTGACAATTCACAAACTAGGACAACTCGAACATCTCTAAGAAGACATTGTCCACACCTCTGGACAAGGAGTAAACCGCACCACTCAGCCAAGGATCAAGACTACAAAAGAATCTGCCATAGACATTGATCGCAGTATTACTGTCCCAGATAAAACCACTTTGAACTCATCCAAGAGCAAATTTTTAGTACAACCTCAGCCGTCCTCTGGTCTGCTCTAATCAGGTAGCGCACCAAGCCTATAAAGCCGCTCGCGTTTCCCGTTCTCAACAGATCAACCTCTTCACTGCAGTATCTGGCGGTCCGCCGGGCATTGCTTTGAATCAACGCTGTGCTCTCGGCACTTGGCAGACTAGACGCACAAAGCGGCCCCGCCAGGAACGCCGAGACAGTTTACCAGTCTGAGCGCCATGGGGCGGTCCTTGTTCGCTTCAATCCTCGGGCGGTCGGGTCGGCCTTGGGCGGTGGCGAGGAACAAGTTCTTGGCTTTGGTAGTACTGAGTTGGAAAAGGAGAGATGGGTCTCAACGTCGTCTGAGCTTTGTGTAATGGATATTCCCGTCACATGTTAAACATTATGGTACTCCAGATGAGATGTATCTCAAGCACATGTGAATCACTTAGCGAGAGAGGACAAAGAGGCAAAAACGCAATTGACGTCAGTTCGTCCATTCATCAGACATATCATGCTATCTTCGGACAACCACAGTATCCAAGAACAGGGTAAGGACAGTAGAGCACTCCTCATCATAATCTACAGATCGCAATTTGATTGACTGTCCACCCTCAAGATCAGCCAGTCGAGCCTGGTAAACTTCAAATCAAAGCATATACCGATAGCTTTTCTGCAACTGTCTCGCCTCAGCAATACTCGTGCCCTCCATCTCGGCCGTCTTCTGCAATCTTGCGATATCCTTCTCAGTTAACACCGCGTCCTCGGATGCCATTCTATCTAGCCTCTTGTTCTCTCTCTGCAAAAGGAAGCGCAGGAGTACACCGAGGATGCCGGCAATGACTTGAAGGGCGATACAGATGCCCAATGCGGGTCGGTAGTGTGGCTTGTCCTGAGGGCGATAGGTGAATGGGGTCCAAATACTAGCAGAGTTGCCTGGGAAGAGTTAGCTAACGAATGAAGAGGAGGAATGAAGGAGACATACCAACGGAGTTGATGAATGCATAAGCAGCTGCACGCTTCGCGGGTGGACGGGGGATGGCGCCGGCAATCCAGGAGTAGGTCGTGCCGTTCATGGCGAAGACGAAGACCATGAGGAAGAAGGAGAAATATTTTGGTCCGAAGGAGTCGGTGAACATCTATCACAGGAGTCAATAAACAAATCTTGTTGGCAGTCTCATGTGTGTCTTACGAAGACCAAGAATCCAACAATAGTGAGCGGAATTGGGTAGATAAAGAACCAGAATCGATTGCGAAGTCGATCGGATGCGATACCGTGAGCGTAGGACCAGAAGGTCATGAAGACGTAGGGTGGAGCAACGAGGAGCAGCGAGACGGTGTGGTTGTAGCCAAGAGTCGCAGTCAGGGTTGGGAAGAAGTTTTGGAAGCTAGCCACAAGTCAATGTCAGTTGGGTCATTCTTTTCTCAGGCTCGACGCAATTTGGTCGCAATTCTCGTGCCAAGAATAACATCAACGGCAGAGAAAGCCAAAGTTGACAGGATGGTAAGACAGAATGGACTTACCCAGCGGCACCTGTGATGCACATATAAGCAATTGCAAGGATGTACGTCTTGATATCCGTGAAGGCGAGCTTCAGACCATGGAGCTGTGACTTGAGGCCCGGCTCGTCAACATCGGCTTCTGCGGCATCAACGGCGAGACGACGGTTCGCAACGTGTTTCATTTCGGGTGAGAGAAGGCGCCAGGTATGTGGGAAGTCGGGAAGGATGACCATAATGACCAAGCCGATTGCGACAGTAACTAACATTAAAGTATCAGTAAGGCAGCACCAAATGGAAACGTTGATTGCAGTGGTTGATTTTGGAAGATGCGACTAGTCATGGGAAGAGAGAAGTTGTAGAGATTGGACCTTGAATAGGTAGACAGGGAGAACTTACTAACGCCCTCAATGATGTACAACCATTGCCAGGCAGCAAGACCTTGTTTGCCAGCGAGACCGCTAAGAATACCTGCTGCAATCAAGTTGCCGAAGGCACCTGAGATAAGGGATCCAGAGTAAAAGATTGACATGCGGAGGTTGAGTTCAGATTTGGTGTACCATTTCGAAAGGTAGAACAGGACACCGGCAAAGAAACTGAGAGCACTAGTTAGTTTGTGTCCTTGAACAAAAGAAGAGGTAGGTGCATTCATGCATGAATCGGGAGATTCGTAATGTAGAACAGTCCCACACCCTCGCGAACTCCTCATGTACATAACGAAGTAGCCCGAGTGTTCTTCTGTTCAGTGTAATGATGGGAGGAGGGTCCTAAAGGCTTGCTGGTGACTTACGGAGCTTCAACCAAACCGAGAATGAATCTGCATGCGACAATTCCACCATAGCCCTTAACTTGACTTGTGCAGGCGGACACCAGGCCCCAAGCGGTAGTAAAGAAACCAAGATACAAGCTCGGTTTACCAAGGTGATTGAGCAGTAAATTGCTTGGTACCTGTGCGAGGATGTACGCAACGAAGAGAATTGATAGGCCAACCTGTGCAGAAGAAGGTTAGCAGCTGTGTAACGCAAAGCACGTGCGGGCGAAAAGCTTGTTGCTAGAACGTCTGAGGCTCGCGCAAGACCGCAGACCATCTGATGTTGGAAAGAGAGGAAGGCGTTTATTACATACCTGATATTGCTCAGCTGTCAAATTTAGGTCTTCCTCAAGACCCTGGAGACGTGCTGCGGCATAATTGTTTCGGTCGATGTAGTTCATGAGGTAAACTAGAATAACAAGCGGCATGATAAGGGAATCGATTCGGCGCTTGAGCTTTTTCTCAATCTCCTTCTCCTCCGGAGTCAGTTCTGCAATGTGTTTGGCATCTTCAAAAGTGGTTGTGGTGCCTTTTTCGTTCAAAATCTCGTGGTCTGTGAGGGACGTTTTGCGCGGTACATCGTGATTGGCCGCCATAGCAGCGGTGGCTACCAAAGGGCCTGTCGGAACGACTGATTGAGATTCAAAAAGGATAGCACTCTGCGATCACCTTGTGGTATTCTGGATGTGTTGGAAATGGTTATTGATGACCTCGTTGTTGTCGTTGGTGGTTTCGTCGATGAAGGTATTAATGAGAATGAAGTTAGTGGCTGATCAATTCAAGCACTAATAAGCATTTCAAGCTGGAGTGCAAGAACAATGCAGAAAGCTTGAAGAGGTCAGGATGAGAAAATAAGACATTTCCAAGAAATCTTGGACCTCTTGTATGCGTGCCATGACATTGGCAAAGAATGGCGATGATGGTGTCGGCATATGCTGGTTTCCACCTACTCCAGCTAGGAGGTCCATGAGGCACGATTTGTGTGGGGTTAGCTCGTCACAGCTCCAGAATCAAACGACAAATTGGGAAAAGAGCTGCTGATGGCAATTCTACGGCAAAACAAACATGCGATGATAGGTGCATGTACACCGGGGGAAAGCCGGGTGTATTGGGATCAGGCCATGTGTGGTGGGTTTTAGAGACTTGGCGATGCGGAGGAGAATAGGCCAGCAAGGATTAAACAGGCTAAATGGGTGCAATAGCTGATCATCACCAACCACTAGGTGAAGCTTCTTGCTGCTTGACTGGATCGGACCTGGAAAAGCACGTTGCATGCCGAGGGAGGCGAGCAAAAGATTCTCGCGTGTTTGTGACCATTTTGACAAGCTTTTTATACAGTTCAAGACTAGTTTTGCAGCCACAGACGCACGATACCGTCTCCACGGGACAGCTCCACGTCCCCAGACTCTAGAACCACAGTGGTAGCTTTCTCATACGGCTTTTGCTCCGCATGCCTGGTGATTGTCGAAGCTGAGTTGAGGTGGAATTGATCGGACCGTGACCGATAGCTTGAATGAGGCGTCCTAATGGCGGACGTTTAGCTTCGGTGGCTTCTCTGTGCAGGAGTCTCGAAGCTTATTAGTGCTGTTGTGCCTCGAAAATTTGATCAGACACGTACAATCGGTCAATGCTGATTCGGCCGAAAAGTCGCGATAACACGGTGCACGATCTCTCAGAGCAGAAGCTTAGCTGTCTTGATTGAAGGCTTGCCTTCAACGTCCTTCGTATGACAGGAAGTAGTGAAATGTCTAATATCCTTGATAACGCCAACACCTCCGTCAAGTGAACCACAGATTACCCAACCAATTATGAGATGAAAGTTGACCAACATGACCTACGAACATGTTTCAAGGTGTTTGAGGAGTCTAGTCCTGGTCTTGAGCTTCCAGCGGCGGACTAGTCACAAGATTGCTGTGCTGGGCAGGCACACTCGCACTGGAGCTGCTTGACTGTCTTTCGTGTAGTTGTTTTTCGAGTTCTCTGATCCGAATCTTCAGCATCTGGTTCTCCCTCTGCAGGTTGGCCTGCTCCGCTTGGTAGTATGCCGCCTCATCCCGCATGCTATTTCTCCGACTCGAGCTATCTCGACGGGTGCTATCGATGGGCGAGGGTGGCCAGGTATCCGTGTGCAGTTCTTGACTAGGGAGCGGGCGGAGGGCAGGTGATCGATTGGCGCTGGAATTCTCTCTGGAGAGGTGGCCAGTTGGTCGTGGTATGGAGCCGACTGCAGGATGCACTGATGGGAAGGAGAAGGATCGTTCGGATTGAGGGGTGGTGATATCGTCGACAGCTGTGGACTGGCCGGAGGGTATGGGTTGCCCGTTAGAGTGCTGTGCTCGCAAGGTGTCGAGTTGGTGCTGTTGAGCTCGAATTAGAGAGAGCATGCGGTTGACTTGTGCTTCCTGCTCTTGCTCGAGTTCGTTGTGTATATCTCCAAGACTTGGTTGTCGATGGTGGTGGGGATCACCTGTCGCGACGGTGTTTCTGCCTCCAATACTAGTAGGGCTTGCTGTGGAGAATGTATTGCTTATGCTCGAGCGTCGATCGGAAGTGGATAACTCGCCAGGAGCGGGCAGGGTAGGGTCATTGAAGTTCAAGTTCATAGCAACTTGTGATCGTCTCCTCCCCGAAGATGTTCTGTCGAGTCTCGGAGAGCCTCGGCTGTTGCTTGATCGTCTTTCGGCCAAGTTCATGGTCGCTGCAGCGGCCAATGAATGGGTAGAGGGTCGACTGGAAGGACTGCTGTCACGGTGAGCATTGTTCATGGCCGACGCCATTGTTCGTGATTGTGTCGGTGCCGGACTCGTTGATTGTGAGGGTGGTAATGAGTTGAGATCAGGAGGCATGTCTGGGGATGCACATAGAACGGAAGATGTTTCTATGATAAATGCAATGCTATTTCTATGATTCAGATGCAGGCAGAATATTTCTCGGCGCTGATGCTTCTCTACGCGGGCGCACGCGAATATTGGGTGACCCGTTCCTGCCGTTTGCTCAGGTAATCAGGTGATCCTGCACAATTACCCATTAGCCAAAACGTTGGAGGGCAGTGGCGTGCTTTACCTATCACAAGACCGCCCCGGGTCCCTGCTTGAAAGTTGCGAGGCGCCGGGGATACCCGTGTGTCAAACTACTTCAGGTCATCTGTCATGTAACAGTGTTACTGACCTTTTGCATTTTAGTGCCATCAGATACTGTACTAGAATCACGACAAAAGCATTAATGTTCATATCAAGCTTTCTTTACATCGAAATCATTTCTCTTGTTGACCTACCTTTAGATCAATGGCAGTGACAAAGTACTTCCAAAACACTCAGACTGATTTTGCGATAATTTTTGATCGCGCGGCAAACCATGGCGATTACGTCAGAGGACCCATGTCCTAGCCTTGGTAAGGGTTGAACATGTAACATGACAAATATGCTTTGTGGCCATACAGAAAGCTCACCCCCCTGGACAGTGTGCTTTTCTTGACCATCTCGCAGCATTAATCGAAACACTCAATTCGGAACTGGTATTCCATGATGGCTCTGCGCATTTCCAAACGAGTCGTTCTTCGCTTTGATGAAAAATATGAGCTTGACTGGGATGCTATCATTCAAACATACATGGCAACGCTTGGTTCTGACCCTGATAGTGACTTCTATCCGCATCTGATGGCTCCCAACATGTCTACTAAGATGCACATTATCCTTGACCTCCACTGTGAAAGGGTTCCATCGGTTGATGTCTCTGCGATGGAACACGAGGTCTTCAAGGTCAAAAAGGCTGGTGAACATGGAAAGATCCTGACAAACCGTCGTAACAAGTGTAATTGTTTGTCTGACGGCCAGGCTATGACGTAGATTACCGGCGTAAACCTCAGCACCAAGTTCGGAAAGCGCGTCCCTTACATCAGCTCGGATGCGTTTCTTCTCAATCATTTTTTCTGCTACGCCTCGTTCGATCAGAGATGGAACTAGTCGACATCCTTTTCCTGCCTACCCCAACTGCGCCATCTTGACCCCGGATGAAGTAAGAACATTCCGTGTAGGAGCAAAAATAGAACGCGGAATGGGAGGTGAAATGAAAGGTGGAAAGAATCGATACACATGTGCTGGACTGCTGTGATCGGCGCCGGCATACATCTGGAGAGAGAGCAAGGGATTCAGGAGCACTGCCACTACCTATCGCGTTCTGTGCCCAACAGTACCTTCGACATGCGGCTCCGTAATTGCCTGTGGACAGTGGATAAGACCTGCTGCTACGTCGCCCATCCTACACATAACCCACTGTCAAACTGCATGGCGCAATAGTGGTCTTGTACTGTATGTCGGCCGTGCACGAACAGCTCATTAGTGAATCACGACTTTGTGCTGGGATGCAGCCAAAATTTACTAGACTTTATCATACGAAAAGATGAGGCCACCTTGAATCTTAGCAGAAAGTCGAAAATATAGTTGAAAAGTAGAAATTAAGATGACTTGACTTCATCAAACTCAAGGTCTGGTAAAGTTTGACACTCATCCTAAGGCTTAGGAGGCTATTTCATCAGCTATAGCAGCTCTCGATCCTAATTGGCGCTCTCACTAAAAAGCTCTCAGCCAGATGGACCAAAAAGTAGATTACAGTCTCACTACTCTCCCTAGCAAACTCAAGGATACCTTTATTGATACAAAGAAAAACGCCAACTTTAGTAAGGTATCGACTGGTAAGAGCACCAACACCATTCGTAATCCTTATCACAAAGTATTTAGTATCCATTAAGCAGCCCTACAGGTCCATGAGACATATCTAGCAGCTATGTAAATGATTTCCAAGTGAGGGGCACCACCGTCAACCCACTTCTTTGTGCGACAGTCAACACGGAAGCATCAAGGACGGCTGCATAACGATTGTCACTCGGCCACTGCTACTGCCGATAGCAAGGATTCTACCATTAGAAGCCCATATACCGGGACGATATTCCGGAGGAAGCCAGAGGACGGCTTCAGATGAGTAGGTGACCCAGTCGCTTTGTATTGAGATTGTAGAGATGGTGACGACCGGACCATTCTCGTACATTTGTGTTCCATAATCACTGGATTTGAGTAAATCGTTGCGATGCCCTCTTCTGTAGCGTAGTAACCGTGAGTTCTCCCGTACCTGCACCATCCTACCATACAAGCCAGATGCGAGTCGGGTCCCGTCCGCCGAGAACACTGCACTAGTGACCTCATCGGAATGACCTTTAAGCGTGTGCTCGCACTGACCTGTCTCAACATCCCACACCCGCACCGTTCCATTATCCGAGCTAAATACGAGTCGAGTTCCGTCCGCCGACATTCCTATATTATTAATCCTATCGGCATGACCTTCGAGCATATACTCGTACTGATCTGTCTTAACATCCCACACCCGCACCGTCCTATCACACGAGCTGGATACGAGTCGAGTTCCGTCTGGCGAGAACTCTACACTAGTAACCTCGTCGATATGACCTTCGAACGTGTACTTACACTGACCTGTCTTAACATCCCACACCCGCACCGTTCCATTATTCGAGCCAGATGCGAGTCGAGTTCCGTCCAGCGAGAACACCACACTAGTGACCTCGTCGGAATGACCTTTAAGCGTGTGCTCGCACTGACCTGTCTCAACATCCCACACCCACACCGTTTTATCATCCGAGCCAGATGCGAGTCGAGTTCCGTCCGTTGAGAACACCACATTGTTGATCTTATCGAAATGACCTTTAAGCGTGTACTGGCACTGACCTGTCTTAACATCCCACACCCGCACCGTTCCATTATTCGAGCCAGATACGAGTCGAGTTCCGTCTGGCGAGAACACTGCACTAGTGACCTCATCGGAATGACCTTTCAGCGTGTACTGGCACTGACCTGTCTCAACATCCCACAACCGCACCATTCCATTATCCGAGCTAGATACGAGTCGAGTTCCGTCTAGCGAGAACACTATACTATTGACCTCATTGAAACGACCTCCGAACGCGTACTCGTATTGACCCGTCTTAACGTCCCACACAACTACCATCCCATTATTCGAGCCAGATGCGAGTTGAGTTCCGTCCGGCGAGAACACTACACTACTGGCCTTGCTAGAATGACCTTTAAGCGTGTGCTGGCACCGACCTGTCTCAACATCCCACACCAGTGCTGTTCTATTATTCGCGCTAGATGTGAATCGAGTTCCGTCTGGGGAGAAAACTATACTAGGAATCCAATAGAAATAACAGTCGAGCGTGTACTCGCACTGACCTGTCTTAACATCCCACACCCGCACCTTTCCATCGTCCGAGCCAGATGCGAGTCGAGTTCCGTCTAGCGAGAACACCACACTATTGACCTCGCTAGAATGACCATCGAGTGTGTACTGGCACTGACCTGTCTTAACATCCCACACCCGCACCGTTCCATCATCCGAGCCAGACACGAGTCGAGTTCCGTCTGGCGAGAACACTACACTACTGACCTTTGCGAGATGACCTTCAAGTGTTTGTAGACATTGAGTCCACTGCCTCGGAAGCTGTGAAAGAACGCGCAGATTCGTAGTGGACAGACGTTGTAACAAACAACGGAATGTACTATCCGTGGGACTGAAGAAGAGTCCGCTATAGTACAGCTGCAGTGGTGCTTTTTTTAAGATATGACTAAAGCTGTAGACGAAGCGAATCGTATCGCTGACCAATGAGTGTAATCTTAGCGATTGTGTTGCCTGTACGACGTGAGTATAAATGGACATTTCTGGGGTTGAGAACTTACCGAAACAATAGATTCTAGTCTCCTCATCGTCCCTATAGCTTCTGGCAATCTTGAAAGCAGGCACATAACCTCCAGCCAGAGTGGACAGTATTGTTCAAGGAATTGGTTGACCACACCATCATCTCTAAGGCTGACCTCACCAAGCTCAACGTGGTCGATCCAGTAACGACAAGCATACACCAGTGCAGGAGGAATATACCGGCGAAGCACGACCGTAGAAACGTCAGAAATGAGTGTGCCCGGACTGGCAAGCTGACATATATTTGGTTTCAGCGACTTGGCCAGCAAATCTCGACAGTGAAGAAACAAGCTGTGGTGCCCAGCGCATGGGTCGATATAGAAGCGAGAATCGGTGCAACGTGTGTGATCGGTCAAAAAATCTCGAAATGAGAGGTGCTGCATTTGAATGGGCCGTTCTGAATCGCTTGGAACTTCGAACACGGCGTGGAGGGAGTCCAGCGTCTCTTGCACGATTTCGCCATCTGCCAACGCTAGCGGAAACAACAAGCGTTGAAGTTCGGGCGTTGAAAGATTATCGAGGAGCAGCACGAGAGACCCTACAACATGCCGTAGACGTGTATTGACCTCCTGCTCCTCTTCAGTAGTCAAGTCGTCATTCATCCAACTCCTCAGGATCATCAAGTACATCTCATCCAACGCAGCAGTTGACTGGTGCTTGAGCTTGATTCCTCGACAGACTTGTTCGAGTCGAACAGCGGGATTGACAAGTCGAGGCCCATTAATGTAACGGCACACTGTTGCGGCATAGATGAATAGCCCATCGGCATGCGCCGTGATGGTGTCAATATTGACTGCGCCTGGCCAGCCTTCCAATAGTCGCCGGTCGGCTTTGATTCGGGCTAGCTCGTAGGTGATGAAGACCTTGATATCTCTATTGACAGCGTCGCGAGGGAGATTATGGAGAGCCAGCTCGTAGTAAGTAACGTGGTTTACATCCTGGAAGCCTAACCGCACTGGGCTTTCTGGCCGGCTGGTGATGAAGAATCGGAGGCTTGAAAGGCCTACCTGGGCCGAGTTGCCGAACAAACGAAGGATGAGGCGAACGTCGTCGAAGTCGTCGCATTCGTCTAGCGCGTCCAGCACAATTATGAATGTTTCGGTGCTTGTCGTGCTGGTTTGAAGTCTTAGGAGGGGACCAAGAAGCAGCTTGTCGTATTGCCGAGACAGCGATGCAGAGCTGCCTAAATCCGCATTTCCTTGCAAGGCGTCACAGATAAAGTCTCGCAGAAGCGGCGACTGTTGCGCCAGTTGAAATGCGACGGTAGTGATAACTTTCCGTGAGCGCGCTAGGTCACCGCCACCTCGCTTGAAGAAGAAGCTCGCCATGGACATGCGACGTTCTTCCAGTAAATGGGCGATAGTCAGTGCAATCGTCGACTTACCCGTACCAGCTCGTCCTTTCAGCCAGAAAATATATTGTTTCGAATGGCTGGTTGCCCAGTGCACGATCTCTTGCAGGAGATGCACTCGTGTATCTGGCAGACACTGTCGGTGTCGCTGATTCTCGTACGAATCGAAAGCTGCGTCTCCAACATGTGCGAGTGTTGCCAAGGCCGATCGTCTGAGCAGGTCGTACTCGTTCTCGGGTCGGTTTTGCGACGCTATATATCGCTTCAGCATGCGACGACATTAACACTTACATCAAGATCTGACAAGTCACAATCGCTGGGGGAAGGAATGAAGCACTGACTTCTGGAAATCTTGTTAATCTCTTCTTTGAGACGGGTATACGCATTGTCGCCCTCTCCATAAATGAGAGGAATGTAGACGTCGAATATGCCTAGTAAACAGTAGGCCTTGTCCTCTTTCCTGGTGGTATTACGCTTCTCTGCCCATCGCAGACGCTCAGCCACGGAAAAGTGAGACAAGGAGTGGCCACGGAGGACATCGATAGGAAGAGCTGTGATCTCGTGTATCCATTGCTCGAGGCTCTGTTTGTCGCCCAGGTATTTCCCTTCTTTTGAGAAGAATTCGACGACAGTCGGTGCGATGAGTTCTTGAAGCGTCCAGCCCCGTGTGAACCACTTGCTTTGGCGGAAGTTGGCTTCCCACTCTTGCTTCGCCAGACTTTGGTCGGTGGGAGTAGAGACGTCGGAGAGGTATACGTAGCATTTCTTGGCATCACGGTACCAGCGGTACATGGAAGCGATTGCTTCCGAGAGCTCGGTGTGGTTCGCTTTGTCAATGCAACAAGTGTCGGCCCAGAAATGCTGCAAGCCGTCCTTCCTTGCTTGCCTCGCGCAGAAAGTGATCTTGCCATAGCCCACTTTTGCTTGGCCAGATCCATCTTGCAGGTCGCTGAAGGTGACCTCATCCCCGTCTGCTCCCCAAGTATGTGACAAAATTGCGTAGGGAGGGATACTGTTGATCAGGTTAGTGGTTAGGTGTGTATCATCGTGATTGCCGAGCTTCAGGAGCCGCATCGTATCTGCTTGGCCTTCGAGGTCGCTCGTGTAAGCTATACGATACGCGTCACAGCATTGGATTCCTACAGAGCAATCCTACCATGATGGTAGTCGAGATGAACTTCAATCTTGTGTGACCGTCTTCACGTGGGACGTGGACGGGGAATCTGTCGGAATCTGATATGGAGGATATTAATATCATACCATTGCTAGTCATGACTGATTCATCTGTGCAGGCAAGGTAGAAATCTGCTGGAAAGTCCTTGATTAGGCTGAAGCCTCATCGACCATATGATCCTTGCCCAGTCCAAAAGATACGTTAAAGTAGGGTTGTAAATCGATCGCAAGTAGGAACTGCGCCTTGCGCTCAGCCACAGTCACTTGATTGGCTCAGGAGAAGCCGCGGCACTAAGCATATCTGAGACTAGCGCAAGCCTCTTTGCGCTGGTACAACTGCGGTCTGTTTTCCTGTAACATCCCGTTTCTCCTTCAAGGAGTATACTATCCAATAACTCGTTTAGAATCAGAACCTCGACAAGAACGATCCCAGTCTTTAGTTTCGTCAGATCGTACGGGAAGGCTGAGAATAAAGTTACAGCTAGCTTTTAGGCGAGTAAGTTATATCTAGACGCTAATGTCTGCCTTTAGCTTGTCTGCACAAAGTATCGTTGAAGATTCAAGCAAGAAATATGCTCCAGCAGGATCTCCTAAAAGCTTTCTCTCCATTGGTCGTTTAGGTGCGGCTATGCAGATGTAGCACTTAGCCTTCGTCTTACGAAGTGCATGCAAGCCTTTCTGCCTGAAAGCTCTTACCTCCATCCGTGGCGTCCACTGCAACACTGAAACTAGGAGCTAAGGGTCGGATTTCAGCTTAACACAACGACGCTTGTTGAACACCGCTCATGCTAGTTTTCAAGGGCAAAACTTTGACGTGATGGTATTTTGACATCTCAATCCTCCTCGTCCTCAGAATTCAGAGCCTTTTCCCTGAGCGCAAAAGTACACTTACATGCGATACATGTCTAAGCCTTGTGAACGCGGCTCGGAGCTAAACTGCCGGAAGCTTAATCTGACCCCAATGCCTTTCGTTCCTTTTGATGAGGCTCTGATTGGAAGCAGAGTTGCTTGCAGTTCTGTGAAGAGCATCTCATCCTCCAAGGCAGCAATCAGAATGAAACTGTCATGAATCTCAGGAATAATAGGTTCAGGAACATACCGACCGATTCTCCATACGATTCGTATGGAGAACCGGCCTTACCATTTCGGGAGTTGCCAAGAGCCAGACTGACGAACCTCCTATACGAATCGTATGAGAGGTCCGTCTTACCTTCTCTTCCCTTAAGCGTTGTATCATTATCCATAGGATAGGCAGCATAATACTCAGATTCGATAGGCTTCGATCTCCCGGCCCAATGCCACGCTGGTCCTGATAAAGTGTCAGATATCACATTCTTCTTAGAGAAACCAACCACTTCTTGCGGAAGAAAGCGGTTTCTTCGCCCGATTACCATCCAAACCAGCCTGCCTCAGATTACCTACACGAGGAAAGAGATATTCCACGTAAGTAAACCCGGCTTGGCCTGAGAGATGTCGACGGTGGTGATCAAACAGAGGTAAGAAGTGGCCGAGCAGACCAACAAAACCTTAGACGTTGCAGAGGGTGTATCTCAAAATCGTGCTAGTCCTGCAAGACAACAGTCGGCAGTTCCTTCTTGTTTAGGAGCAGCTTTCAATGGAAATCTCAACGCGTACAACCAGAGCGATCTTCGGAACATAGTACCAGTCACACAGTCAGCAGCCAACACCTTAGCCGCCCAGCCCGATTTCAATGAAGTTAGTAACGTTGTATGGTCAATTAATCAGCCGATTTTCAACGAGTTTAACAATGCTATATGATCACTCGAGCAGCCATTTTTCACCGAGGTTACCGACGCTATATGGTCAATCGACCAGTTTGACTTCAATGGGTCTCACGATGTGCACATGAGCAAGATAATTGGTCGTGAGCTGGTCCCTGACGATATTGCGATTCACACCTTCGGGCTTGCTGAAGTTGTGCCCGAATTGAACACCTGAGTTTAAGAAGACGAGGTCCAGGTCGGAGTTGAGATGGTTGACGAAGACTGGGATTGAGTCGAGCTTGGTGATGTCGAAGACGACGCTTTGCACCTTCTTGCTACCATGCTCGACGAGGTCGTCGAGACGTTCCATGCGGCGACCGATGGCGATGATCAAGATGTTGGCGGATGCGAGACCTCCAGTAACGGACGACGCGAAACTGGACTAGTCCATTCTAGAGGGTTCAAATAGACGGAATGAAAAAATGTGGAAGAACGCACGTGGAAATTAGTAAGTCATCTGATTTAGACGCCAAAACGGTTTCGAGTACATAATTATTACATCTAAATTTAGAACAGAACCATCATGGTGAAATTAGCGATGAATGCGTTAGAGCGCGCTATTTGACGCTATCTACAACAGGATTAGCGGGAGGGCGATGTTGGTCACGGACACCGAGGCAGGCTACAAGCGTTTCTTGCTGAGACTCTCCCTTTATAGGCATCGTTTCTCTACCTTGTGTTATCCTGCAGGCCTATATATATAGATCATTCGGGACGTGGAAAACAAAACCATCAAGTCTTTTATACATCCCACTGCCCTTACTTTACCTTCGAACGAGCATCATCATGCACGTTGTTGTAGAGCAGTACCAAACACTTTGGCCAGAGCAGTTCTTGCTGATCAAGGCGAAGCTGGAGCAAGTACTGAAACCAGTCCAGTATGACGCCATCGAGCATGTAGGAAGTACTTCAGTACCGGGGCTAGCGGCGAAGCCTGTAATTGACATTGATATTGTCGTACAACAACAAGACTTACTATCGGCCATTGAAGCCCTAAAAGCGGCGGATTACCAATACTTGGGCGACAAAGGCATTCCAGATCGGTACGCATTCAAAGCGCCAGAAGCATACCCAGCACAGAATATCTACATTTGCGTCGACGGCTGCCAGGCTCTAAAAAACCATCTTCTCGTTCGAGACGTATGTCGACAGAATGAGGGCATAAGGGAACGGTATGGTCGAACGAAGCTTGAACTGTCTAAGCAAGAATGGACGTCCGTAGATCATTATTGCGAAGCCAAAAATGAAATACTGCAGGAGGTACTCAACCTTGGTGGCATGGTACCGGCTGAGACCACTCAGATTCGAGCTATGAACATTGTAGCGAACCAAAATCCTGGCATATGCAGACGATAGGCGAAAATGAGTCTCAGGACCGGTGGAATAGTGATCAATTGCTGATGTTCGTTTCCAACATTAGTAACCTTATACGGAGAGCTCAAATGTGCTGGGGTTTCAGTGTTTTCGATAACATTAACACGCTCGGTATGTCCATAGTCGGCAGCTGTACAGACGTGCACACACAGCTTAAATAGAATGCGTTCTTTGAAAAGAGGAACAAATGCGTATTGTAACATAGTGTCCATCATCGTCATCTGATTAAGATCGCAACTGAAGCAGATTTTATACCGGCACAGATACGTCCTCTGTTGGTGGGTAAGAGTTGTTTTCAAACAGGTCTTAAGGGTTTGGAGCACCCTGATACCCTGGGGAGCATGAATTAGTCGCGCTCTAATAATTCTATCAAGGGTTGAGCCTTGACTTTTGGGAACACCGGGAACACCTAGAACACTTGAGACACATCTGGGAGAAAAATGCTGTTCATCTCATTTTCTCGACGTCCCCTTCTCCTTCAGAAATGTCAATGCAACTTTTGCGGCGTGTGTATTTTGTGTAATCTGGAATTGTGGACTCCAGCCATGAGAATCCAGGCTTCAGTTACCTCGTATCCGTGTTTGTCGTCAGGTCATCCGCTGGAGTCGACACATCCCGGAGTGGCCTAAGGCTTTGTAGATCACAACATGGTTGGTCAAAGAAACAATACATAAGCATGACCTGCAAAGATCGAAAGTGGGTGAGTGGGTTAGAATGAGGTTCAGCCCAAAGACTCCTTAGCGAGAAAAAAGCTTGTGTCTTGTCGAGCTTATGCGTCAGGATGCAACTTATCACATAAGGGTGGGCAAGGACATCGGCCATCACATAAGATGCCTGCGACACTAGACAGGAGCTGAGGGCTTGCCACTTTTGATGTAGATGAAAGGGTGAATGTTCTCTGATTGATCGTGAAGAGCTTCCATAAATGACTTCGGCCAAGATTCAAACTCCTCGGCAGTTAGGATAGTTTTGCAGACGACAATAAGCTTGGACTGGAGTCACACTGCTCAATAAGACATGACGAGCAGTTGAGCTATCAAGTAAATCCTATGCGTGTGCCGTCGATGCTAATGCAGCCGATGTTGGGAGTACCCGACATGAACACATAGTTAGAGAGCTGCAGAGAACAGTGCTTTCTGTCGACTGGGATGGTCAAGGACAATTTCAAGTTGGTACAGTAGTATGGATCAATCAGGAGTAAGCCCAGGTCCAAGACAGCTATAGCATGGGAGTGATTTGCTTAGATCCAGGCAATTTCAAAGATATTGGTCATGAAAAAGGAGTATGGGAGACAATCGACATGGGGAAGTGCCCTGAAGGACATCTTGATCTTCCTTGACTAGGTAAAGACATTCCATGCTGCAATGATGAGCAATAATCTGCTGTCCAGCCACCACGGCACGACATCCCTTTCGACCCGCAAGAATTTGCAGCCTTAGTCCTTCCCGATAGTATCGAAGATCCCCATCAGCAGCTCAATGCTCCGCTCAATTGTCATTGGCGCCGTGTACTGGTTAACTTGTTCCTATGAATGACGATACAACGCTTAGAGTAAAGAGAAGGTAAGGCTATCTCTCACTTGCATCAGGTGGGAGATTCGTCTACACACCTTCACGTTCTCGATACGGATTTCCCACCAGAATCGAGCGGGGCATTTGTACAACAAAATGTTCTCATGCTTCTTGTCGTTCATGACAGTGATTGTAGCATCATAGCTGTGCCAACCGAGCTGCATGGGCATTTCAAGTCACATGATTGTCCCTTAACCGCAAATATATTCAAACTATAGTCACACTGTCCCCTTCCTCTCTAGTTGACTATTGAAAATTCAGTCCCTTGTCAAACCAAGGACCTCGGAGCTAGACCTCTGGTGAAGGAAAGGCTCAATCCTCAAAATAATCGGTCTTGATGCTATCTAATTACTGAGACCAACATCCTGCGCAATCCTGGACATGGCTACTTGACGTTCTGAACACATTCCAAGAAGACTCGCAGGATCTGAAGCATACCCTTCTCAAACGAACAAACACGTAAGTGTTAAGTCCTTAACAGACCAGGTAGTCTCTGTCGTATGCTGACTGTCAGACCTAGCCAAAACCATGCGCTTCTCATCGGTTTCATTCACCGTTACTGCGACTGTCATCGCCACACTAGCCACCACCGGTTTCGCCCAGTGCACTCACAATAACGACGCTGGACGATGGGATGACCAACTCAACCCAGCAGATAGGTTGGCGGAGATATGCCGTGACGGTACGGAGTGTTATCAGGCGAACATTGGCCGCATGTGTATTACCGGGGACCGAGTGCAGTGTGTGTCAGCCTCCCAAGCGGCACAGTCTTGGCAAAGCTGGCATGGCAATTGGTTTTTGTGGTCAGCTATCAACTATGGGGATTTTGGCGTTACTATCACCTCTTGAGTGATCTCGTCTTGAAGAGTGCGAGGATCATCGGAAAGCCAGCTTGCTGCAGGGTTGTGGCAGGCACACATTCATTATCTGTTTTTAAAGGCACTAAATCTACATTTTGCGTCAATCGGCATATCTCTAACCTTCGTATCTCATATGTTGTGGCTCAATAGCCAATACAGAAGTAGCTTCGTGCCAATCTCGACACCGATGCGTTGTATATCGCCAGCAACGAGAGTTTCAACACTGAACACAACCATTGCATTCGCAACCTGCTAAACCCGTATCACCTTTTCGTTGCCATATCACGATACAATTCGGATTACATTATCGTACGCGCTTCTTGAGTTGTTACGACCTTTTACAGTGAACGAAACGCAAAGAGTAAAGGTTCGTGCGAGTATTACCTTGGCGAAGGACCTAATAGTCGCGCTTAAAACCCATTGATAATTATATTTGGCAGCGTTCGCCAACACAATGACGAGGACGCCAGAAAGTCGATGTTGCCATATGCTCTACATGCTTCGCATACTCGAGAAAAGCATCGGCTTGCTCGACAGGATGCATTTTCAATGGATTGACAGGTGAAGCCCAAGTGTGGGTATTTGGCAAGATTTTATAGCTAGCTAAGCTCACCAGTGTTTTTCCGAACGCTAAATAGAGAGCTTCCGGTGGAGTTCAGAGCGTGCAGTGAAGAAAAGCATCTAACTGTCCTTCACCAACAATGATCATCAACCTCTCACCACCTTCTGTAGTATCTGACACCATCGCTGTGACGAGCTGGCTGCCGCTATATGCATATATCAGATATATCGAAATGCAATTCCTACACAACAAGTCCAATGTGATCCGACTGTTAAGACCTTCTGTGACGCTGTACTGCAAAGGCTGATAGAGTATCCATGCTCTTGAGCTGGCACGCTATGCTGTTAAATCGTTGGGTTGACACATGCCAATGGAGCACTTGAGCGTAGAGGCATGTGATGAGTAGAGGATGCGGGAGGCTTCATCCGTGATGCAGCCATGCTCTGCCTTAGGTTACTGCTCCGACGGCTAGACTGGCTCAAAGAGTTGGAAGTCTTTGGTCCAACGGGCATTGATTTCAACCCGCAGTCGCCTACCACAGGTCTTTCTCTATCCAATATCAAATTGCCATCTTCGTCATAGGGTGCCGTCTGCATCCATGATGTCCATTTCTTGACGACTTTCTGCGCTTCTGTATCGGCCACTTCGAACCACTCAGTATGTCCCTTGTCGCAGGCTTCACATCTTAACACTTCATATCTTTTGTCCTTCAACTCCGCATGAATAAGAGCTTCCAATCTCCTTGGATGAGGGGCTTGACGATCCGTACCTTGAAGCAGATCTTTGCATTCTTTGACCAGGTACCGGCACTTCAGTTCCCAGCCTTCAAGACGCCCTTCCACGTTGCGTGAGTAGCCGATCTTGACAAACCCAAAACTTTCGAGAGGCTGATAGACATAGATGTAACCTCGTTTCTTGCGATCCGTTTTTGTGACTGGCTGATGGATAATTTGCTCAACGAGTTTTTCTGCTGTGAGAGCACGCTTTTTGATGGCCCATACGTATTTTTGAAGTGTCTTGATGGTCAGGTTTGGAGCAAGTGTGAACTCTTCATGCTTGATGCCTAACTTTTCCAAACCTGATGCTTTATCGAAGAGAAAGTAGCTGTTTGTTATGGATACCTTCGTAACTCCTTCCTTAATAGCGGGTATTGGCGCAAGAATGAGTGTTTCGGCACTGTTGAAAATGAGAGGCGAAGTCTTTGATAAAATGTCTTCTTCCAATTCAACGTTTTCTTCTCTAGGTTCATCGTCTCCACCTAGTTTTCAGAGCCACTGATCAAGACATTTGAGCTCAATCTCTCTGCTCGATGATTTGATGTCCTTATGAAAATGCTCGCAAAGATCATGTATTGCAAATCTGGCTTTTTTGAGATGGCTTCCGGTACAGAATACCATATCGACTATGTCGGACAAAATCTTGGCAACTTTGGAAAAGTGGCGTGGTTTTGGCATACTCGACAGCTCACGAACCAGAGAATCAAACGCTAGTTCGTCGAGGTTGCTCTTATTCTTGCATCTCATTTCTTTGTTTGTGACCGCCACGCACCTTGTCAAGGATCCCCCTTTTGGGTCAAATTTCTCTTTCGCTCTTTCCACGAGATCAATAGGCAAGATCTTGGTATAAAAGCCAAGTACCGTCTTGTCCGGAGACCTAGTCGAGGTCGTCCCAAAGTTAATCTCTTGCCGTAGTTGGTCTGTCTGTATCGCAATATTCTTAGATACAAACTCTTGGATTATCTGAGCAATTTTGTCCCTTGTATTTGAGCTTCTGATAAGGGAACAGGCATTTGCAGAGTTGAGGTCGAGACTCTCACAGATCGTATGGATGATCGTCTCGGACACCGTGCGGTAGGAGACAGCCGGAATGGCTTCCAACTTCGAAACCTGCAGGTCAAGGGCTTCGGTCAAAGTGTATGTTCTAGGTGGTGGCTTTTCATACGTGAACTTGAATCCCTCCTGCTTAGTTGCATCAAGTTTGTCGGTTAGGTCTTTCTCGTTGACAGCATTCGTGAAAGGACTTTTCTGAAACAAAGGCGGAAGCTTTAAATCTGTAGCTAAGCTATGTTGACTTAAAATCTCACCCGAGAGCTCATCCTTTATTGTTCGAGGCAATAAAGCTTCACTCGGTGATCCGACAATTGTGGTAGTAGAGTCATCTCCTATTGCGAACTCAAACATATTGGTATTGGCGGAGTCCAAAAGAGTTGGTTTGAGGCAACCACAGCTCTAGAAAAGTGCTCGCCAGTCGTACCGTCCTTGGACGACTTTATCTTGCAGGCAGAGGGTATCAGAGAAACCAGTGGCTGGGTACGACGCCTGTCCCTACCCATATCATGAACTGATAGCCTGGGGCCGAAACTTAAGCCTGAAACAAGCCATGCACTTGAGGAATTGTCATGCTTTTAGCAAGCATTAAGACGCGGCTTGAACACTTCCGCAAAGTGCTAGTACGACTCTGCCTTTTGTCCTTCTGCTGCGTGGGTGGAACCATAGACGCCATGTCACCGACGGTGCGGTGATACGACTAGGGTCATCCGCAGTAGGCATGAAACTAGTCTCATGTCGCAATTTGCTCTTGACGCGGACGTACCTCGGACATGTTTTCGACTTTGCGAAGCTCTGCTACTACGCAAGCATCGAAGACTTGTAGACATATATGTCCAAATTCGTGCTCAAAAAGCCGGCATATTGACTAATATGTGGTTTGATCAAGGGTTATGAAAGGAACAGCAACTGGATTTCATCTCGGCAGTAAGTGCCAT
The DNA here is from genome assembly GCA_030247915.1 of Neophaeococcomyces mojaviensis. Taxonomy (NCBI): domain Eukaryota; kingdom Fungi; phylum Ascomycota; class Eurotiomycetes; order Chaetothyriales; genus Neophaeococcomyces; species Neophaeococcomyces mojaviensis. The sequence continues at coordinate 70,276 of JAPDRQ010000058.1, forward strand.
TTTCGTGCTGCCAAGAAGCATGCCCTGTACATTTAGTAGCGCGCCTAAATCCCTACTTCGCACGCTAAGCGCCGGAACATTGCAACCCTAACCACAATGAGCACATAGCTTGCAGGTAGAATTCAACTATTGGTCCGGAGGCGCACGACAAAGTTCCTCACCAGGCTTACAAGGCGATTACGCTTACTTGATTCCTTGCTTTGTACCCCTGTAGCGATGACCCGAAACGATTCAACATAGACGCCACTCTGTCCCAAGCCCATGGCTGTAAAAAGCGAAAGGTACTTGTCCAGCCTGACCTTCAGTTCAATGCTGTTGGTAAATATAGCCATAGATCTGCGCTACTAACAGGCATTGAATGTCAATCTTGCACGGTATTGAAGCGAATGCTAGCATTCATCAACCTATGGAACACTGCTGCAAGCTGTTATCGTTAGACTCTAAACGGACACGTGATAAACACTGACTTACTGAAAGTTATAGCCATGCCATTCGTTGACCAATTTCTCATTGCAACGCGGTTCATAAGGTTTTTCTTCCAGCAGCAAATTCCTCAGTGGAAGCTATGACGACTTATCTGATCGAGACTATGATTTTCGACGGAGGTTATTATCGGAAACTCTTCGAACTTCTTCTCAGTGGCGAGTTTTGTTGTAAATTCTTCGCATCGAAGCTGGTAGTATTCTTTAGTGGAGTACTTTAAGTACTGTTTTGTAAATAGTATTGTAAACCATAATATATTTCAAGATCACGAAGAGTACTCCCGAGGACCTAAAGAAGACTTCAATCATTCTTACGCACAACATCTCTTTGTGTATTGGTCGCGAATAATTGGACAATTTCAGTATTACCTAGTATAAAGTCGACTCCATTCTTTTCATATAATCAGCAAGTCTGAAGAAGGCTTATCACAGTGAAGCGTATGGTGCGGTCCATTGTATCCTTATAATATTGCAGAGAGATAGGCAGAAAATGAAATCTGAATGCAGGTGGACATTGTCTTCTAGCGGCATAACCACTTCAAGTGGCAGCTGAAAACGTACACCTCGAGGTGTTGGAGCGACTGCTAGCAGAGAACCTGATGTCAATGCTGCTCTGCTTAGGATGGATGGATAGCGCTACAAGCGGCAGCTAGAGGTAGGTATCGATTAGGGGAGAAAGTGAAGAGCTATAACAGTGCCAGATAGTTTGTATCGCTCTTCTGTCATCAAAGGTCGCTACGATTCGAGCTTCGAGTTAAAGGCGATGGTGTGGAAGACAACGATGAACAGACTCGGCAAAGATCATCCACTGACACTGACGTGCATGCTGACGAGCATGATGACAAGCATGAATACCCTAACCTTGGTGCTGAGGGATCAAAGCAAGTACAAACAGGCAGAAAACTTCCAAGTGGCGGCGTCACCAACAACTCTACGAACCCTCGGCCTGCACCATCCGAAATGCAAATGCTGATGGCAAATCTTCTGTTGATATGACAGCTGCGAGGGTGCGAAAACACAGAAGTTGCGGGAAACTCTCGGCACGATGATTGATTCACGATGTAGAGATGGCAATTGGTTTTAGCGTGAGTTGCTCTCCTTCTTCCCGTATCAGGAGACGTTGGATGGTTGGCCCATTGCAGTCGAGGAGCCTGCGCGTCTCACATTTCATTTGTAGATGAAGATCGTCCACTCCAGGATCATAACGCCAACCCGTTCCCCTCAAGCATAAGTTCAAGTAAAGCAATACTGTAACTCTCTTTCCTTTGCCAGAGACGTTCGTTTGCTAAGTATCGGGACCTGTGTTACCGCCTATCTTGTTGAGGAGATCGCGATAATTGAATAGCACGAAAGAAAATTAGAGGACAAGATTGAAGGTCACTCAGCATAAACAAATCACCTGTGGTTAAGGCTTGGCGAACAGTGTTAGCGGATCAAGAGAATTCACCTTTCATGCACCCAACGCTCACCCTCGTCTACCCAGATCTCTGTCACAGATGCTGCTCACAATACTCATGTAAGACGTAACGTGTTTGCTATTTTCTGTAACTGCTTGCTAGTGCAAGAGCGCAATTAGGTTGCTAATTATACAGTACTTAGTCTAAGTGTTGAAAAATATGTAAACACTATGCCGAGCAGAGCATGCCCTGCCTTTCCTGCTAAACCAAACAACTCCTGTACAACTCTTACACGCCCGGTTGTCTGTTATATCTTGTTCATGAGACAGGCCCAGTATTCAACCAAGTACTGATTTGACTTGCCGCGTTCCAGAACATCGTGTCAGCCCAGTTGTCCGTGAACTCCTCTGTGTTAACAGTAAACGCCAAATCTAAGCCATCCTCTCGACTTTGGACATACGTCCTCACTCCGCTCATTCGTCCGTCTCTGCCGCTCCCAGGACTTCGCGGACCATTGCCCCAGGCGGCGTGCTTCGCTAGAAACTTGACGAGAGTACTGGCACTCGAGGCTAAACTACTAGGACCAACGGCGGCTTCCTTGACCATGCCATCTCCTCCGAAGATGGATGCCACCGGAGCATCCGATTGAGGTTGTAGAGCTGACAGTCCAGTCAGGATGTTTTCCTGAATTACTGGATCTGAAGCATGGTCTTGCGCAGAGGTCGTCCACAACTGTACATCTAGACTATCGAGGATTGAACCCTTAATGAAGTCCATGTATGTCTTCCCAGACACTACCTCAACCAGAGCAGCCAAAATGATGTAGCCTTGATTGCTGTAGCAAAAAGTTTTGGCTCCGGTGTTAGGATCGGTACAGGCCAAAGTGCCGGGATCATAATCCAGTTTCTTCGTGTAGACGAAGTCAGTGATATCCTTCATGTTCGCAGGGCTCGTCCCACCGCGTGCGCGAGCAATGTCTCGCATGAGAAACACTGCATCTTGGGTAAAAGCTTGATCGAAACCACCAGTATGATCGAGCAGCTCCTGCACGGTAATGTCGTTGATTCGTGTGTCAGCTGGTGTGCTAGTGTATCCCAGCTTTGGAAACACTTTATCGCCCGAAGACAACTTCTTGCTGTCATATAAGCTTTGAATTGCTGCTTCGCAGAACATCTTGCTGACACTGGCAAGCAAAAAACGGTGTTCTGGTTGAGTAGTTGTTCGATCTGATTCGCTCCAGGAATATGCTCTCTCTAACAAGATGTTACCAGACTTGCCTATCGAGACTTGTGCCTGGCGAACGCCCTGAGCTTGCATGAAAGACTGCACTGCACTGTCAACATTCGATAGAGCAGCAGTGTTATCTCTAAACCCAGTTGCAGTACCCGTAGCTCGCCATGTACGCGCTTCTGGTTGGTCGTTCTCTGCCCAGATAGCGATGAATCTGGCGTCTGTTCCAGAGCCTGCACCTGATAGATGGATGAGGTATCGACCTTGCGCCTTCTGATTTTGAAACTCGGTTGACAAATCGGATGCTGAGAGGCCGTGCATAGCCGAGAATGATGGACTGATATACCTGTCTCCAAAAGTGGCTGTGACTTTAAAGTCCTCAGACTCAGTGACGTAGTTCGGATGCCAGAATGGTTTGGTTGTTTCCGCAGTGTATTGGACTTGATACTGGTCGTGAGTGAAGTCTGTCCACCAGGATGATCGGTCGTGTTGAGTGTTTGCGTGCCAGATAGCGCAGAATCTTCGTGCAGAAGGAGTTCCATATTCACGGAATGACTTGAGGTAGACACCATCGGTCCAAGCAGTGCCCTGTCGAGCAATGAAGTGGTCACTGTCGATATCACACAACTGGGTCCAGTCGGAAACGGAAGTTTTCTCCATGAGGCCCGTAAAGACTGCACTATCAGCCGGACCGGTTGCGCTGACAAGAGTCGATACATATCCTTGTGCAGTATACTTTTGGGACCATGCAGCAAAGTCGGCAAGATTCAGGCCGTGTACGGCTTGGAATTCGGGACCAGACCGCTGAATCCATACCGCCGAATATCTGACATTAGCGGCAGGCGGCTGACCATGAACTGAGAGAGATATGGGACGATATCCTCCGGCAGACAGTCGATTGAAATTACTCTGATGAGTACTGGCATCAACATTCCAGTATGCCTCGGTCGTTGGAAGGTTAGATCTCTCTGTGCTGCATTAGTGACAAGAAGCTGACGAGTGGGTGCATACGAACTGTCTTTGACAATGCCTCGAATATCAGACAGCGCATCTCCGTGGAATGGTAGCGGGCTTGAGGATACCAGGGAATGGTGCAAGAGCACCACAATGGCGAGAGCGAAGTGAATCAAGTTCATGGTTGAATCTTCAAAGGAAAAATTCCCCTCCTGGCGACGATGCAAGAACTCTAGCTATCTCGGATCCTATGCAGGGAGGGCGAAGAGGTAATAAATAGTCGGGCATTTTTGCGTAATGTAGAATGTGAGCCTGAGCTGAACTTGAATTCGTATTAGAGGATTCAACCGGACGAGAAATACACATTTTTGAGATGAAGGAAGGCTATGTGCCGGTGTTTCAGACCATTGATGTGCTGCTAGAGGGTTTTGGAGCAATGGCAAAGGCAGATGCCTGGACTCGGTCTCGTGTTCGAAAGTTGAATTGGATGTGAGAACGACACGTTTGGCGGAAGATTGCAGACTTTCCGCTACTTTGGGCGATAAAAGTGGCAGCTTTTGGCACAAATTGACTAGCTGATGTATAATTGGTGGGCAGTGTTGAGGCAGTGTTGGAGGTGCTTGTCATTCCGCCTAGCTCAGCCGCGCTTAGCTCCAAAGTGGGAGACAACTAGTCATCCGAACTCATCGCTAAGACTTGATGCTAACAAAACGTGAATATGAGTCTGAACATGCTATAGGATTTGTTCCGGTTTATTTTGAAGGTTGTAAGCAAGCTGTAAAAAGTTGTTAATCGAAATATGGGAGTACAATAGGTTGGCATTAATTATTCAATCTCCCAGTCCAATGCTACGCCGGTTCTGATTAATGGTCACAAAAGTTTGTTATCCATTCCGCATCACCTATCAGACACTTTCTCTCATCCAGTTTACCACATAATCAATGTTGCAGAGAAGGTCGAGAAGAGTTACTAACTTGGCGTTCTCCTAATATCTCTTATCCAGTCCGCATCGAAGACGTTTTCCAGTCACAATATCAGGTGTCTGGGAAGCTTGGCTACGGAACGAGTTCAACAGTATGGCTTTTTCGAGATCTTTAGTTAGTTTGATGTGCTTTGATTCTTGGGTTTCGGCTAAGCTACCCGTTGATACAGACAGCATCGATATGTTGCTATGAAGGTTTATGGACGAGATCCGGCTCAAGTGTGGAGGGAATTCGAAATATATCGCCTTCTCCTGAGCACAAGACCAAAGCACTCTGGTGCTACTTTAGTGCGAACTGCTCCCATTCACTTCAACATCCAGACTAACGAAGATAACCACCTATGCCTCTTATCCACAAGCCACCTGAGATGAGTCTGGCTGTCTTGAGGGTGAAAATGAGAGACCGGAAGCTGTCTGAACACCTCTTGAAACTCACCTTGAATCCGTACTCTATGCTCTTGACCTCTTATATGTCGAGGCTGGCTTGATATATATAGATAGGATACCTCATCCCTTTTGTAAACGTTCCGATCCTTTCATTCGGATCTTTAACAAAGGAACATTCTGTTAGCTATTGAGGATGAAGAAATATTGTCAGCCTTCCAAAAGGATAAACTGACAAGCCCTAGATCACGAAAAATCAACGATACCAACAAAATTATTTACGTATCCTGAGAATTACGAGCGTCCAGTGTTTACGCCCGATCGGTGTTGTGTAGTTTCAGAGAGGCTAGCACAAGCTCGATGGTGTATCGTGAAGATATCCAACCCTGCCTTTACCGAACTCCTGAAGTTCTGCTATGCGTGAATAGGGTACGTGACATTTGTCGATGTACTTATCATCGGCTAAGTTATAAAAAGGCTGTTAGCAAGGCCAAACCAAAGGTTCTGCCATTTCGCCAGAAGTTTTGGATCAGAATCTGTTTGGAAGCAACGAAATTTATTCCTTCAGTTCATGCGGAAGATGCTACAGTGGTCACCAGATGCAAGAGATTCTGCTAGGGAGCTCCTGGACGACCTATGGCTAAAGTCTTGTTAAAGCCATAATCACATTTCACTCGCATGCGTTTTTATTGACACATCACATTGAGTGCCAGTGGAGGAACATCGTAGCATCGTACTAAGCGTGCTGCACAATTCGTAGTCCATTATCGATCCAGCTTCATCAGTTCGAGTCGAAGATGACTTTGATTACTTCAGCCTTTGTCTTGTTTTTGTGTAGTCACAGGATAGATTAGGAAGGGTTTCGCCGTTAGACTAATCAGCAGTTGTTTCTTTCGAGTGTCGCAATACTGCTTTTGTGCGAGTCTAGGCACAATCTAGGCACCAGCATGGCGGTCCCTTTCGCGTTGCATAAAATTCAGTTCACCAAGTCTTAGGTACTGAAGATATGGCAAACAAGAAAGATTTACTCATGAAGCGAAGAACAAGAACGGATCTGCGAGTTCAGTTGTATCAAGCCATACAATTTTCATTGAACATAACTACAAATGAAATTTCATCAAATCATCAAGCCCGGCTGAGGTGATTGGAAGCACCAGCATCATGATCAGTTCTCAAATGCTGACCACCCCCAGTGTTGACATGTACACCTAATTCCTTCACTAGCCCGCAATTGTTGCCTTGTCCTCCAGCTCTTGCACTATGACAGAAAAATCCCAATGATTACTTCAATAGAAATGTCCTTGTTCAATCTTGTGTCGGATTGGTGGTAGAGTGAGGGAGTAATTGTTCTCCATCTCAAGCCTCAACTGTTCTGCCGCTATGGAAGGAATGATGCCCGCCTCGCAGAAATCATGGATAATGGTCCAACTGTACAGGATCAGCACATATCACTGTTTGAGGTTTGGATGATCAGACTTACCACCAATGTTGACAGCCACCATGTTCAGTCATGGAGTACCTGTGCCGTCCTCTTGCCTGGAGGAGAACCTTCACCTGTCTGACAGTGACTCTGAAGCCAAGGTTGATCTCAAAGTCAAAGTATCTTGTTGCGCTTTGACTGACAAGATACTGGTGGAACGATATGAAAAGTTGGCCATTCTGAGGGCCCACTGGTTGCATGTCGAGACGGACCGAGAAATGAGGGCCCCAAAAATCCAGAATGTGCTTGTTCCCGCCAACAAGCAGTGAGATGGTCCAATGGTTGTGACTGACTTGTGCTCCTGGGTTGACTGGGCCGAGATTGTGTACGACAACTCTGACCGTCCCCACAACCCATGAATCGTAGAAGATATGGACAAAAGCTGCTGTAGACATTGTTGCAAGTAGTGCTGTGAGACACAAGTAAATTGAGCGTACCACTCGGGACTATATATAGTTTGTGGTCGAAGGTTGGCTTTGCATTGTCGGCCGTAGGTTTCGATCGAGCATCATCATTCACTTCAGGGTCAACGTCTTCTGCATGCGTTATTGGACTCGAAGGTCAAAGCCGAGTCCGTAGAGAAGTGCATAGAAGGTCGAAGTATTGTGACACAGCAGGTTGTGCACATGTTTCTGGATTGGGGAGTCCACACTGTAGACGAGGATGTTCGCTTCTTCCAATGAGGTGATGCTTTCAAGCGGAATGTCCGTTGTTTGCTACTATCTAGGCAGGACACTAGAACCAGAGAGAACCAAGATGAGCACATCTGAAGTTAGCTCATCACGAGCAGCATGGAGCAACGACGAGGATCAATATGCAGAGGCAACAGCAAACTCACAAGGCTCATCGCCCAAGCGAGACAAATCCGAGACGCTACAAGTCGAGAGTCAGTTTACATGCAAGTATGAAGCAAACAAATTTCGAAGTATGCTGGCAAATTTCAATGTTGACCTGCATTCGAGAGCCACATTGCGCGCATTCAGGCTTCCCTCAGATCTTCTGATATGATTTTTCTCTGGATGCCAACGCTATGGAAGCGATAGGTCATACAATCAGATCTGCCAGAAAGACTTGTCTCCAGCCGCTAACACCTACTTGGGCAGATGCTACCTCCCGTTAGCCGCTCGGGATCTGGCAGCTGCGAAGCTTGAGAATTATTGTAATAACGGCGGAAGGGGCAACCGAATGTAGAAACCCTGTATTACCACGGCTCATGTTTGCAACGTAGTCATCTTGACTTGGAGTGCTTCAGCGATGAACAAATCAACAACTATGGCGTCGGATAGTCGCTTAATGATGACGAAAAGGTACGATTGGACAAAATGGTGGAGTAAAAGTTTGGAAAAAACCAAACTTTTACTCCACCATTTTGTCCAATCATATCTTTTCAAGTCTGGGCAAAGTCAAGCAAACACGGAATTCAACGCAGTTCGATCTCGAATTGGACCCATTTCTCGATGAAGCGACACGTATGTAATCTCAGTTAATGTTTGCTACTCATCAGCGAGTCCCAGCCATCATGTATGCATGGTATGATTGGCCAATGCACTTCTGGAGGGATGTCTACATGAAGTTCGGTTTCATTCATGGTTCAAATGCTCTGGCGAGGACTTTGCTGCTCGAACCCGCTCGTCAGCCGTGGCGAACATGGACAGTTCAGATTCTGGTTGGGTCTGGATGTGCAGCTAGAACGTGCAGCGTTGCTATTGGCCTGGTGGGTTTTTCTGTGGGGAAAAATAGCAGGTAGCAAACAATGATTCAAACTCGACTACCAATCGCTCTTGGCGTGACACAACGTCTAGCCCAGAAGCGTCCTTGCGAGGCGGCTAGCGGCACTTGCAGGGAAGCAAATGCATCTGCTGTACCGAGCAAGATGATGTAAAGCCAAAAATTCAATTGGAAAAAGCACGCATCTACAGATCGCCAACTCCTCTCTTCCAGCAGAGCCTGTGGGGAAACGCATCTTCCCGTTTCAAGTCCCTGACAACAATAATCAGAGCTATCTCAACGCCCATGTTTCAAACACACCAGATAACAACCAATTCCCAACGTCATAACTCGTGCAATCCAAACTCATCAATGTTCGCGTGCTGTGCATATCCGTGCACCTTCCTTTCGTAGATCAACATATCCAGGGTATCTCAAGTGGTCCTGCACGTATCCTTCCTGCCTTCAACTGATTTCCAATGCTGTTTGCTTCAATGATGCTTCTTCAGCACTGCCTCATACAAACTCACGGCAGCTCCAATCCCAGAGCTAATCAACATGCCATGATACCCACCCGGCACACTCGTGTTCACCAACGCTATGTCTGCATTCTTGAAGAACTCCACAAATTGGAAGTGAAGTGCGTATACCATGTATGCTACTAGTCCTTTTGTGATGTTGAACACGAATGGATCAAACATAATGTGTGGGTTAGTCTTCATACTCGTTCGCCGCGCTGGACTGTGGCTTGGTAGTTGTGCGAGGGGAAGATTAATGAAGTATGATGCAATGGCGGGGAGAAGCAGAGTCGTCATGAGCCAAAGTGTGAAGGGGGCCCAGAATGATGTGTTGAGCAGCACGAAGAGGTCGGGCAAGTAGACCTTCGTTGGTTCACTTGTGAAGAATGTAGGCGGAAGCGAAGTGACAGGCTTGAACGGCATGAGCTGCGTGCGTAAGCCAAAGGCTTCGAGCAGAATGGCGAGGACGTTGATGGTGACGGTGGATGACAGAGTCTCACGAACGGAGTCGCTGTATTCTTGGATCTGTGTGCGTTCATAGGCGTGAGAGATGGACGTCCTGATGCGACGGGTTTGTGCGTCAATCGCGTCAGTGACGACCGCCGGTGAGGGTGGGAGGGGGACATTGCTGGCGAGGATGGAGGTCCGGCGGCTTATCTCTTGAACGGGGGTTTTGATGAGAGATGCGATTGCGCTTGGACCCTCTGTATCGGTGCTTCTGCGTGTTAGCTTCCAAGCTTGGTATGACAGGTTGCTAGTCTTACGTCTCCTCGTCGGTCGGCGAACGCGTCTTCCTCCGCGATTTCCTTGCTGTTGTTGGCGCATTGACTGCGATGTCGTCGTCTGACTTTACAACATCTGAAACCTTCTCCGCGATCCTTTTGATGGGCGATCTAGAGCTCGACGACGCGCCAAGTCGTCGGTAGTATTCGCTCAGGCGCGGCTCTTTGGAGTATGTGGTCGCATTGCGCTTGAGGTGGTCGTCAAGCCTCTCGGCGAGCTCTGCTTTTCGAAGCCCTACATAGCTGTGATCGCGTACATGTCAGCTGTTGATTCATACGGTTGTATCGCGTCGCATTACGCGTCTTGGGCAACGTTGGTGAGGTGAATGGTACATACTCGGTGAGGTTGGAGGTCTCGGCGAATTCCGTCAAATCGGTTTTGAGCAGGTTGTTGAGGTAGCTCGTTGTCGAAGCCATGATTTCTGGGTGAGGAGATAATATGCGACAACAATAGAGTGTGTGCTCAGAGTTTGCGCATTTACAATCAATGCTACATATGATCTGCGTCGAGGTGGTGAGTTTCTGCTCAAAAAGTGGCTGGGAAGGGTAGAAAAGGTGGTGGAGCTCTGGGGAGTTCACTCGCGATCAACCGCCAACCGTCATTTGTTTATCTGTGCCTAATCCGGAAGCTTCGAAATACCATACAACACACATTGTGAGATCTAAGCCAATCATGAGCGTGTCAATGGCTTCGGTTAAAGATACAGGAAACAGCAAGACTCTGTCACGAACAAGTTTGTGCTTCAAGGCAAATCTCTGCGCAAACATCATGCATCCAAACACAACACACCCCTCATCGCCCTCCTCAACCTCTCCTCCGGTTCTTCCACCATCCCTATGCTCCTCCAAGCAACAAAACGATCAGGCCTGATCAGCACACATCCATCTTCCTCCACCTCCCTCTTCCTCTCCCAGTCAAAATACACATCCTCCCAATCACACCTCCATCCAATACTCACACTCTTAACCTCGATCCCAAGCTCCTTCCCTACCTTCTCCGCTGCTGCCTTCCATCTTCCCTCTCCGTCACCAGGCCCAGTGAGTAAGGTAAATCGTCCCTTGCCAACCAAGTCTTGTGTAGAGATCTGTTTTCCAGGGACGCGTGCGTTAAGCCACGCATGCGGCAGCCTGGAACCTGGGTATGTGCTGATCTGGTAGTTGAGCACTGCATCCTCAGGCAACGGCGGTCGCGGATCCTTCTCATCTTTGAAGCAAACAGCTGGTGATCCATCGTACTTCTGATTCATTTCCTGCCCTACTGCATGGAACTCTTTCTCCGTGCCTTCGATTGCTTTCCGGAACGCCCTCCTTCTTTTTGCACCTGCCGGCGTAATAGCCGACAGCTCTTCGAAAGCTTTGGTGGCAGATTCGAGATCCGGTTCGGTAATGCCAAGAGCTTGCCATACTGCGAGATGGTCTCTGAAGCCTTGATTTGCACGCGTAATCACACCAAGGCCGACAGGCTGGCGCTCGATGCTGTATGATGTGAGAATACGAGGGTTCGCAGTACCTCTCAACGTGTATGCAACCTTCCATGCGAGGTTGTATGCATCTTGAATGCACGTGTTGCTTCCTAGCCCGTTGAAAGGTGGATGTCGATGCACAGCGTCGCCAAGGCAATGAATGTTGCCCGTGTCGCTTGAGTATCTCTCTGCTACAACTTCATTAACTGCCCACTTCGAGATATTAACAATCTTGGCAGGTATTTTATCGTCTCCGATGAAATCACGAACGCGTTGCATGTACTCGTCATGCGTTGGCTCACCACCATGAATAGCTGGATCCCAATCAGCCTCTGGAAAGATTATGAACATCCATTCATTCCAAGGTTTGACCATACGAACTATGCACATCCAGCCCCACTTCGGATGTGGTTTGTCAGGCTGAATCGTCCAATGGAGGTTTCCATTGCGGGTCTCAATGAGATGGGAAAGATCGGCTTGGACAAGGACGTTAAGAGCAAGGCCACCGCCAGGTCTCTTGATGAGGGGCAGGTCAAGTTGGCGGACAATGGTAGAACGGCCGCCGTCGCAGCCAAAGAGGTAGCGGGAGCGAATGGTATGCGTCACAGTTGATTATGGATCTGTGGAGCTCTTCGTTTCGATCGTGCTGGTGACGCCCTTCTCCACACCATGGTCCTCGAAGGAGATGATCTTCGTGTTGAAGCGGATGTCCCACCCTCGTTCTCGGGCGCGGTTAACAAGGATCGGTTCAGCAAGTGTCTGAGGGAGATCAACGTGAGCACATGGTGATGCCTCGGCGTAATCCTCTAGGCGATGAGGGTCATGGCCCCAGGAATGAATGCGTGCAAACTCTTCGCCCGCCATGCTGTGGCACCATCGTGTATGCTCCATGTTCCGAGATGCGGTGCATTTGCTGAGGCATTCTTCTTCGAGGCCAATATCACGGAGGCATTCTAGAGCCGCCATATTGGTGATGTGAGCTCTGGGAGTGTCAGATGTTCCTGGGGCTGAGGAGATCAGGATGCCTCTAAGCCCTAGCTATATTAACTAATGCAATCTTGCTGTTGAGGCTGTGACGTTCTTACCATATTCTGACAGAAAACATGCGAGCGATGCACCGGCCGGGCCAGCGCCAACGATGAGGAGGTCTGTTTCCTCAGCGTTCGCATCAGTTGTGTTGGCAGTGATCATTGTATTGAATCGACTCTCAGTGAGTCTTCAAGAATTGTTGCTTATGGTGTCTTAGGAACACTAGACAGGATCTATATAACGTTCAAACCTAGTTCCAGGGTGAAGGCTCATTGAATCCAAATCTGGATGCCGTAGAAGTCGATGCAAAGGCCACGTTCTGATTGGCTTTTCCGGCAAGTGTATGATGTAGGCGTGAGGGCTGGAGCACAGTGTTGTGGAGTGCGAACCCTACTTAGCCTCTCAGAGCTTTGTGTTCGGGAAAGTGACCGTCCCAATCCCTTGCAATAACTGAAATAATAGGCCATCTTTTGGTTGTGGGTCCGGATACTGCCTTTCGTCGGTCAAATTTTGTCTACTGCTGACAAGTATTCCCGTTGCCCCAGTGCCGATATCAAACTTCATGGGACGCCTATTGACAGTGATGATAGGATCGCGTCACACACTCGCAACTTTGCATAGTCCGTTCTTGCTCATGCCAGTATTCTTAAAAAATCTGCCAAAGGGTCAAGGTAGGCCAAAAGTCGTTTGAGTCTCGAGTTTGTATTGTGGCTAGTGCCTGCGCCTGAAAATCGTGCCACAAGCTTCGCCGTACACCCCTCCAAAGTTTGGTCGCTTCCATTCAATATGAGCAATTCTACCATCGCGATTACATTTTTGTTGCACTGAGGGCAGGTGTTCGGTCAGCAAATTTTGGAATGATGGATCAAAGATAATATTTCGCGCACACAGCCATCCAACATCTCATGGTTTGACATCGAACGAAGCTGCAAAGCTCGCGCTCGCCCTGTTGCTAATGCTGGCTGCTGCCTATGATTTGCAAATATCACATCAAACCAGCATTTGATCTGAGAGTTAGTCGGGCTTTTGCATGTATCCTGCTTCAGTTTTTTAGCAGCTATGTGTATGATTCGGATATGATGTCGGAGCTGCTATGGTTGGTCATTTTCCTTGTGTCGTTCACAACTATGAGTGACAGTGTGCAGCAACCATTTTGCAACTTCACATGATCACGTTGGGTATCAGTAATTAAACAGTCGCAGAGGACGGTTTAGGTACGAATTGAAGACACTCAAAGGGATCTTAAGTTGTCAAGACTTTCAGAACACATTTATGAAGGTCAAGACGTTGCTTGTGCAGGGATTAACGATATGCGAGCTGATCCAAGGTACCAATTCAGGTAGTGCAGGGTTCAGCCAGTGAGGCTGGTATTGCTCAGCAATGGCCCAACCCTATTTGGCCATACAAAATCACGTGGGCAAATACACTGTCTGCTCTACATGACTCTCATCTTGTGCTGTAGGTTCTAGGAGTTCTATCATCGAGCTGACGCCTCAGTCAAAACTCGGCAAGAGGCTGATTGGGCTAATTGGTCAATCAGTACTTCAATTCGAAGATGCAAAACACCATCCCAAAGCGGATTGTCTTTCGCTTTGATGAGAGACACGAGCTCGAGTGGGCGACCATCATCGAAAAATACTTTGCATCAATAGGTTCAGATCCTGCTGGTGACTTTTATGCCCACTTGGTGACGCCCAATATGTCCTCGAAAATGCACATAGTCCTCGATCTTCATTCCAAAACAACTTCGCCCTTTGATCTCTCCGTGATAACGTACGAGGTCTTCAAGGTAAAGAAGACTGACGAGTTGTATGTTGACAGTCTCTCGACAAGGCCGCGACTAACCACAGTACAGTCAGTTTCAACAACTCAATGACCGTGCTTGCAAAATTGCTCGAAAGCGCTGTTCCGGCCTGAAATGGGGCACTGACCGATATTTTCTGGAGGAATCTGACGGCCTTAGCTGAGCACGAAATCGACACTTTCCAGCTGGATCTTGAGCATCTAGAGACCGGAGTAGACCGCCGACTTTCCGCTTTGAGGTAGGCAGAGCGAACCATTTGGACTGCGGCGTAGGTGGGCACTTCTCACATGATGTTGAAGATTGGTTCTGCAAGTGGCGTATTTCCTAACCTAGGTTGCTTGTTGAGATTTCGGGCTGAGCAGGATATAAATTACACTGATTTAATGGAATGTTATTTTGTGGTTTGCTATTTATGTACGCTTAACCAATGTAAGTGACCACAATCCGTAGAAAATACAAACTACAGAATATCGGCCATCGCGAGGGTCTATAGTAGAAGTGGTACAACACAGACATAAGTCATCAAAACATACTAGTATTACAATGTACACTGTTGACACAAATACTGGCTCTGTACCGCTACTGATATGAGTTTCGCTGGACGTGCGAGCCTTCACGGACGTTTGGTGCCGAGCTCAATCTGACAGCTTGTGAAAGTTTTAGCTTTCAAGAGCGAACACAACCCTGCTTTGAGTTTTTCCTTTCATGGGGATGCTATTGAGCCCGATGACCAGTTCTCATTCTCTCTCTAACTGCACTGGGTTATTGTTCAGTCAGGAATGTACTTGGGGCTTCTTCTCATTCTTCTTCTCCGAAGCTATCGAGAATTTGCACTGGTTTCAGTTTTGTCTGAGCGCCGCCGGCTTCTGCAAGAAGAATATCTACGATTCCGCTTCGGTGCTGGAGGCGGTGTGCTGTGAGACCGCTGGCGCTTCCTTAATCGAGAAGATATAGGACCATTAACGTTCTGTGTTTTTGCCACTTTACATAGCTCTTTATCAGCACGTTGCTTGCTCTTGATTGCCCTTCCTACTTGTGGGAGCTGACAGATCCTCCAGTATTCCTCATCGAGCCATTTAGCTTCCGTCTGCCAGTAGGAGGCCGAGGGAATAGACATTTGATGATCGTTTGCGGGATCTAGATTGCGGAGACGAACCCGGCATTGGCTTGCAAGATGTCTCCAATGCTCAAGAGGGTCGTGTGGTTCTAGATGCGAGGGACCAATATCTGGCGTGGATTCACGAATGTTGATCGCCCATGTTGGTTCGGATTTTTAATCAAGCAGAAAACTAAGTGCTTCGAGATTCACTTCGTTGGTGTTAGCCGCTGGCGATGTCGATCGCGGCGGCGATAATATACGCTGGATGATTCGCATCGTTAATGTGGAAGAGTGTCGGTGGTTGACTAAAAAAGGAAGGCATCACGGAACGTGTTTAGGCTCGGCCACAGGCAAGACCGCGTAGGCCATAGGCGTGATTTTTTGCTGTGAGCGTCTTCACACCCAACGAGTTGTGTGTAGGTACGACTTCATTCAGGCTGTCACAAGATGAGTCCCAATATGCGTTGTTGTTATGCTTAAAGATGTCCAAAAGCTATTATCGTGCATATGTACAAGCACGGTATGAAGTATCTTCCTTTTGTAAGCAGGATACAGGAAGTGGAGGAAGAAGCTTTGCCGTCAGCCTCTTTGGTACTGAAGTAGCACTGTGTTCTGGCCACCGAGATGGCCATTCATCTATGTAACTACACCAAATAAAGCAACCGTGCATACAGAAGGGCCCGCTCGAAGGACTCAAAGCAGGCCACCAGACTACCGTACTGCGCTTGCGGTACTCTGCTTCCTTTTTCCCATTTCTTTCCGCTTGCCAGAATGATGCACTCTGTTTTCATGCCATATACTCCACAGACATAACGCTAGAGCACATACACTCGCTCCCAATGTCATCCAAAAAGCGCCCTCATAGCAAGCTTTGCCCTCCAAGCATTGTAGATCACCAGTCTTGTCATCCACAATCGAATGACTGTCATAAATTTTTCCGTAGATAAGATTGAAAATGTTTCCTGATATGACGGGTGCAAGGGTCATGGTTCCCCAGTTTTGTGAAAGCCCACTTACTCCAAAAGTATGGGCTACGAGGCTCGGATATACGCCAAATAACATTCCGTAGGCAAGGCCGCTGAGGCCAGAAACAAAAACAAGGTAAGTTGGATTTGTGATGGTCATAGCACAAATTTGTGCTACGACGAACACGGAAGATGAGGCGAATAGACACCAGAATCGACTCATATTGTATCGGCGAACGAGGATATCAGAACCAATACCTGAGCATAGGCGGCCGGTGAAGGACAAGACACTGAGTATGGAAACGTGCAGGACTTGTCGCTGAGCAATGAAAGATCCTGGTGTGTTTGGATCACGGCGCAGCCAGAGCGCCTGCGCAATGTTGCCGATGTTGTTGATGGTCATCAGACCTATACCAGTCATGAGACCGAGCATAATGAAGAGTTGCCAGAACTCGGGATGTGGAAGGAGGCGGAAGCCGCGAATGTCGGTTTGTGGTTGGTGAGGCACATCGCGCCCATCCGAGACAATTGATGTATGCTTTGTGTCCTCAAAATTGTCGGACTCAGATGGTAAGAGCGAAGATTGCTCAGAATCGTTGACTGGAGACTCAGGATACTCGCTGGGCGAGCCACCACGAGTCGTAGTGACTGTACTCGTTGAAAACTGTTTGCGATGCTGTGTAGGAGCTGGAGGATTCGTATCGACGTGTGTGGAATCTTGTTCGTCTTCTGGAGAGCGTGTCCTATGTAGCCTTTGAGATTCATGTTGGGGAAGCTGCTGGTAAGTATGCTCAGAGGGAGTATGCAGAAAGAAGAACGACGCTGCTGGCAAACAAACTGTGCCCGTTGCCAGTAGGAGAAGAAAATGCGACTCGTCATGCGGTAGAGCAAGCGCCAGTGTAGCGAAGAAGAATGCGCTCAGGCCAAATGCTGCGAGTGGAAATGCCGTAGCCGTCCCTCGATGGTCGGGAAAATTAAGCGCAGCCGCTTTGATGGACGCTGTAAAAGCCGAGCAACTTCCAGCTCCCGTGAAGAAGGAGAACAGACACAAAGACGCCATGCTGTACACGCCTGGTCCCGCATCGAAGGCTGTATGTCCATTAGTCCTGATCTTGACCTTGTCACCTGCAGTGCCCACCTTTCGCGATTGGATAATAGCCTGCTCCAAAGAGGACTGTTCCAAGTGCAACGCCCCATCTTGGGCCTCGTGCGTCAATAAGCATGCCAACTGGTACGCCGGAAGCGTACATGCCTAAGTTGCCCATGGTGCCCTGTTGGTTCTTGTTAGAAAACTGAATATCAGTCTGGTGGAGGGTTAACGAACGATGAGGTTGGTCTTCGTTGACGACAGCTTGAGCTTCGATGCGAACTGCGGTGCCCATGCTGAATAGACATACTGTCGATCGTTAGCATCGTGTTGGAGGTGAAAACCGGCCGTGGCTTCTTACGTTGGTACCGCAGGCCAAAGCAATGACCGTTGCTGCGATGACGGATATTATGCGGGTCCGTTGAGGACCCGTAGGCACAGTCATTCTGACCGAGAAGAGTGAAACGTGTTATTGAGCGATCATGGTGTTTGTGAACGTCCAAGCATCAAATGAGCCGAAAAGTAACGGCAGGTTGAGATAATGATGAGACTAGTCGGAGACGCATCGGAGAAAGACGACGATAACGCGGTTTCATCCCGCCAAATCATTATCGCGTCGATCCTCGGCGACAGTGACCGGGAGTTGCGCCGAAGGGGCCTTCCGGTAGCACACCTGGACAGCTGTCACTGTCAACAGCGTTTGCGTCGTCATGCTGCTTCACGATACTTGATATAGTCGGACTAGATCAAAACCCACACTCCGGAAAATTGAGTTGCTGCAAGGTCTCCGGCCGCCAGCGCACCAATAGACAAATTGCTTAACCTACTTGGCGCGCATAAGGCCCCCTTCACATTCATTGAAATGTCGAGTTTAAGCAAGCCTCGGCAACAGAAGCTAAAGTCTGGTGTTTTTTTCGGGTCAGCTTCGAATGCAAATTCTTTGTACATGGCACTCTTCTTGACAGTTTGGAGAAAATCGGTGAAGTTTAATCGCCTCGTCTAGGGCCTGTTATGGCTAAGTGCAGTATTGAAGAGCGCCAAAGTACATCCTAATGTCCTGGTAATATCACTGCTTGTTGAAATTTCCTCGACGAGAGCTGTTCTATCCAAAAAGCCCGCACCTAACCTAGCTTCTTCCTTCGGTTCTCCATTCCATTTCCGCCTGCACACTTTGTTGCTGTGCTTCCTCGTATCCAGGCGGAGCATCACTTGGCGTCTCATGCTCGGCATTGTCACTCGAATGTCCTCTAGAGTTCTGCCGCGACCTCTGCTCCTGCTGTTGCCTATGCGCCGCCGCCATTGCTCTTACTTGGTCCGACGTGGCGTTTGCTGGCATGACTGTAACTTCTTCCTCCTGCCGTGTCTCCGTTTGAGGCGCTATTCTATCGTGTCCGCTATCCTCGTATCTCGGCAATTCATCCAAATGGACTGCCGCCAAGTTCACACCACCCATACCATCGTTACCCACTCTTCTGCTGTCAGTGTTCGTTTGGCGGGCAACATCGACGACTTGCTGCAACCGCTCCTTGATTGCTTCAAACTTGGACTGGAAGTCTGGCGCTCCGCCTTCCTTGAAAGTCAGTTTTAGCTCGATGTAGGCGGATCCGCTAGGTATGTTACCCCCTGCAACCGGTTTGACGAGGGCTGTCCAAGCGTTGGGACCGAACCACGGCATCACGAGATGAGTATCGTGTAGATTGAGTAACGGACATGAGAACGAGCTGAAGGCCTCCGAAGATGTTTTAGGCAAGTACACTATGCGCTGATTCGTAAGATAACATGTGCCATCGCTAGAGTTGATGTTGACATTGGAACTGTGCGCCGGATATGTTGTTTTCGGCGCTGTGAGAGACAATGAGGTTCTATGAGACGATTTGAAGATAGTTTTCTCGTTTGGTAGTGGTACGAACCCCTCGGTGGCACTATTGCGATCATGCAGCATGACCCAACTAGCCTTTGTCAGTATTGTGGACGCCTTGATCATTGATGCTGCAGCGACTTACTTCAGAGCCATGATTGTGATAAAATTTGCAGCAAAATCGTCGTCTGAAGGATTAGCCCTTCCACTCAGGGCTTAGGTGTGCCCGTTGGCAACAAGAATAATCTGGAACTTTTTGTTGCACGATTGTGATATTGCTTCTTCGCGATGCCGGCTGATAGTGGCTGCTGACAGACCAAATGTTTTCGACAGTGCTGGCTTAATTCAACTACAGTGTGTATGATCAACAATGCGATAAAGAGTCAATCAAGGAAGTCATGCACTCGAGTAAATTATTTTTCGATCAAGATCTATATTAAGGATAGATGATGGAAGTGGCAAGAACGGTGGGTGTGAGGTATGAGGCTGCCTGAATGTCATCGTTCCAGTTTGTCCGCCCTCCGGTCGATTTTTGCCAAGATGTCGGAAATCTGCATCGAACTCAGAGTGAGGCCGCTCTAACTAACCCTAACTTTTCATCACGTGATTGTAGAGTATCACGAAACCAGCAAGTAAGCTCGGCTGTTTTGAGACTAGTGTTTAGATCAGATCTGTCGTGCTGCCACCAAGATTGCAACATTTTCGCCGATTTATGAGCAACCCATCCCTCCTTAAATATATTGCTTAACCTTAGATTACGCCGGTATATCTTTAGACATCTTACTCTCATGATATCGGGCCTACAAGATGTATTGAGTATCCTCGTCATCGTCCATCGTCCATCATCCAACGCAATATGGATGGCGTGAATGCCTGAGGTGGAGTGTTACATCGTACGGGTTGTGTTTTATGCACTACCAAGCGACCTAGTCAATCATAATCTCATTCGAGTCTCTTTCAAGCTTTGTTCTATCAAACCTACCTCCTGTGTGAGCCTTCCATAAGGTCCCATTACCCATTTCTGGACTTCAGCTGAAAAAGTTTTGGCACGTCGCGGCCCACAAAAGCAAAAATGGGCCAATCTCTGGAATCTTATCGGCCAAAACTTCCTCTTCTAGCTATTAGATTCTCTACATCACACAGAGATGTTCGTCTGCAATTGTCAGAATGCCTAAGGACCGACTCTCGATTACCGGATCTACGAAAGGTTGCTACAGAAGATGTAGTAATTTTCAGGTTGTTCTCAGCTTAGTTCGACATGTTACCACAACCTACAGACAAGATTTCCAGTTGTACTCAAGTAGTCACCGGTCTCTCAAATCTATTTGTTGAGCCAAACCGCTCACTCCTCCAAAGCATAGGAGGTCTAAGCAAAAGTATTACTGATAGAACATCCAGCAAAGCTGTGATGACACAATGAAAGTCTCTATCCCGTTGAGTCTTAGTAGGTAGAGAAACTGCTTTTGCTCTCAATCGGATTTGTATCTCAAGTACAGTAGTCTTCACTTGTTATAGCCCTGGTATTCCAGCCTACAACTAGAGTACTGGCACCGAACTGAAGATGTAGCAATAGTTTCTCCTATCTGCGTATCAACAGTGAGTAACGCATGGGTCTGAGTGGTGACTCTTAAGCTATCTGTATCCACTTCACCGAAGGCACATGTCCATTCATGCAACCCGTCTCAGCATCAGCCTTGCGGGCAGATTTTGACCAATTGGACCAGGGCGCTGGAACAACAAAGCAGACACAGGCCAAGATAGCCGCGAGCGTCGTGTTGTGATCTCGTTGGCCCTATTTGGCCTTTGCCGGAGTATCTGGGAAAGTTTATGCATAGCTCAGAGATATCGCGTACATGGCTGGACTATTTCGGGTAAGGCGATTTGCCGCATCCGGGAAATCACTGCCAAGTTCATTGCCCAAAGGTAAGAAATTCGAGAGTTTGTGGAGACAATTCGCCGGAGTTGGTTAGTCATATCTCCAAACTTGTCACAAACAAGACCAGCAGACATACGGTATGCGAACCATACATCAACACGTAATGAAACCGCTGACTTCTGACTTCGACCACGCATTCTACTCTCTAATGCGTGAATATCTATTTGTCTAGGTGTTCTTAGGAGTGATAAGCAAGCTTCAAATAGCGTATGGATCACGAGACGATGGTAGTGATAGGAGGGAGAAAACTGTGAATGACTTCCTTCACCAGTATACCGCTCAGAATATTTTCGATCCGCCCTCTCAGGCAATTGGGCTGAAGCAACGCGAAAGAGCTTGCACTGGAGGAAGACCCTGACATGATAGAAACCATGAGCCTGGATGTGTCATGAGGGCTACCGAGATCGCAGAGGCCTATGCTGTGGGTCTTCAACGCACATAAACGGGCAGGTTCATAACCAAGGCGAGCATATATTGTATGATGTCTTCTTTCGATACCAGTCGCCGAGAATGAGAGGATGAAATCATTGAGGCATGCGAGAACAGAGGCTAGCGAAAGATCTTGTCAAGGAGACCATATCGTACAACAAAAGCTCGTATGGAGCTGCATTTGAAGGGCAAGGCTACCATTTTCATGATCATACGAACGGCAGCTCTTGCGCAAACCAACTAATACTGGGCCGGACCTGGCCAGGCAAGGTTCGTAGAATATAGCTGGCGTCTTGCTCTTTTCCTATCTCTAGACCTCTGAGCTCCCCGTCCGCATCACGACTTTGCTGCTAGTCTTACAATCCCACCGCCGCTCGTCCCTGATCTCGTTCAGTTTGTGCCAGCAGTGGACTCTGCTGCCGAAATGTGTCTTTGCAATCTCGTATTTGTCCCTGACGTATGGTTTGGCGAGGGCTGTCAGGCGTCCACTAACCTTCTAGCTGAACCAGAGGAAGAAAACCAGGCCCTGGCGTAATGAAAACGCCCTGTCTCGTGAAACCCGGTGCCTACCTTTCTAATGCTTACACCATACTTCTGGTCATTCTATGTACTTTGACATCTCAGCGCGTTGCCACTTTGGCCGTGTAGCTAGAGCCTGATAACATGTCATCCCGACTCACAACGCACAAGCCTTCTGTGTACAGCTTACAACTCATCGACTAAAACTGTGTCTTGGTGGCATTCCTCTACAACGTACCCTGAACGAGCCTAGATATACCGCATTACTTGAGCGTCATAGAGACTTGGCTTCTCTGCTCTCAGCAGGTAAGAGGCACTGTGAAGTCGCTTTACTTGGTTTTTGCAGCATCATGATCGAATGAACAGGACCACAAGATACTTCGGAAGCAGAGCAGCCACCGCCAAATAGCGAGCTGAAACACAAGCCAATTACGTATCGTTTGGGTGACAGCGGCCATAGCTTTTCGAGGGTTCGAAAGTAACAAATGCCACACGTGCCCTTGTTCGTAAATGCTGTAGCAACAAAAGAACGCCGCGTTGAGTTTTGGGAACGACTCGGAAGACTTGATCAAATGGTTTTGATCAGCTGATAGAGGTAACTGCACATAATCTGTAAAACCTGCTTGTTTTGGTGTAGATAGATACCTTCACTGAGCAGCTGCGGTTGGTCTAGAGTGTCTGCAGCTTTGGAGCAACTAAACACTCTTCGCTCGGATGTTGTTAGTGACTTATGATAGGTTTAATCTTATCTTGGCACCCTGATTGGCCTTCCAAACTTGGAAAAAGCATGCAGTCTGAGGCGTGCTCAAAACACTATGGGAGGCAGAGAAGTTAGCCTTCAACGAGACGATAGAAAAATTTGTCAGATTCGTGTATGCCGCCAAGGAGAAGGTCAAATGGACAACAAGCTCTTACCGAAGAGCGGTCACGATTCGACCCTTGACTGCAAATCACCTCACAGTTGGATGCCATAACAAGGCGTCTTGCAGGGGCACTACTTCTCTGTGGTTCGCACGTCATCGCTAAAAAAGAAGGCATGTCCCGTATAATGCTCAGACTACTCAGCAATCTGGCACACTGACCGGGATGTTGATGGGCACGCTTGTTGCCAACCCACTAAGACTTGTCTCCTTGAATTCCTCTTGCATGCCTTTCGCGGTGAGGCGCATCGCACGGATGGCATCATCGAGCCTCACCTTTTGTGTTCCAGCCACGCTGTTCAAGGCTAGGTTGGCGCTGGAAATGGCCTTGATGGCGCCAAGAGCATTTCGCTCAATACATGGTGCTTGGACAAGTCCACCGATCGGATCGCACGTCAGACCAAGATTGTGCTCGATGCCAATTTCCGCAGCTTGTTCAATGGTCTCAGGCCCAGCGCCCATACAAGCAGCATATGCTCCCGCTGCCATTGAACACGCAACTCCGACTTCAGCCATACAGCCACCTTCAGCTGCGGATATTGTGGCTCCTCGCTTGTACAGTGAGGCAATTGCGGCAGCTGTTAGGAGGAAAATTGGGATGTCTCGTTCTGGATCGTCGCTGATGAATTCAGCGACATATTTCAACACAGCCGGGATAATTCCGGCCGCACCATTTGTAGGTGCTGTGACTACTCGTCCGCCTGCAGCATTGGTCTCGTTTACTGCAATTGCGTACACTGTGAGATAGTCCATGGCTGGAAGAGCAGCGCTTCGGACCGGAACTAGCGATATCGGATGTTGTGTGGAGCCTTGCAAGCGAGACCGGGGTTGAGGTCTTCTTTGCATGCTTGTTCGTTTTGCGGGAAGATTGTCGGCCTGTTGGTCGACAGCTGTCCCAATGGAGGGCGACGAGAGCATTGAAGAGGCATGTGGTGCCTGTAGGGATTCGAAGTTTCCTGCGTGTGGCTGCTCCGGATACAGACCTCTCGTGAGGCGTTGGTAAAGAGCTGGTGCCCTTCTTCGAAGTTGAAGTGATCCTGGTAAAATTGAGTTCAATGGCGCTTGTACGCCCTCCCGAATGCTGTTGTCCATGACGTCCCAAAGAGCGAACAGCTTGCCGAAAATCTCATCGTCGCTATGGCCAAGACCTTTCTCGTTCTCGTACATCAATTGAGCAATGGTCAGGTTGTGCTGCTTGCACAAAGCTAGGAGACTGCTAGCATTGTGAAAATGATAAGGAACTTGTTGCGCGTCATCATGGGCTTTGATGGAGTCTATGTCCACGTTTCCTCCTGCTGTTTTGGAAACCACGTCGCTCGATTCTGTGTCATCCACTATCTCGACAACTGTACCGTCAGTGACTAAAGCTGAGTTGTCATCCAAGCGTCGGGATTTTTTGTAGAAAGGATTCTGAGCCAGGCTTGCAGCGTCTGTGACATCTGTTGGACCATCGGGATCTCGGCTCTCGTTCTGTAATAAGGCCGGATGGACCTCCATGCCTCCATTGACAACGAATCCTCCACCAATGCTGAACAGGTCGTTGGTCGCTATCGGATCACCATTCTGATCGAACACAGTGAGTCGCATACCGTTGCTGTGTAATGGCAGCTTACGTGTCCATTCCCAAACAAAATCACGAGGATAGTCGAAGTCGATTTCTTGTGAGCTGGTAGGAGATCCTAGTCGTAGTTTCTTGGTCTCCTTGATCTCAGCAAATCGTGTTGGGACGTATGATGTGTCAACCGTCTCTACATCGGCGCCTTCGAGTCCAAGAAGTAATGCGCTTGGTGTCATGTGGCCCTCACCCGTGAGAGCTAGACTACCGTAGATGGATATCCGAATTCTGGCAACCTGATGCAGCAAATTTGCTTCGATGAGGTCTGTGACAAAAATATTGCCAGCGCGCATTGGACCGACAGTATGTGATGATGAGGGTCCGATGCCGATAGAGAAGAGGTCGAAAGTTGAGATGAGCGCATGCTCCTGGGAAGCTGTAGAAAATCTGTCGTCTTTTGACTCTGCTGCGGCATCAACAGTCAATGGCCGGTGTCCAAAACCATAGTTTAGTGGTGCTTGAGCTGCCTGAAATCGAGTATTGTGTGATAACGCTGAGGGGCGGTGCCATTGCGTTGTCCATGACGCCAGACGGCAGGGAGCATTTCTGGCAACTTTCGCAATTGACCTTGATGGCAGAGCTGACCGCAAAATGCATATCATTTCCACGGCGGAAGTACGAGATACTGCCGGTGGTGATTGCAGTAGGCGCAGTGAATCCCTCCAAGACTGTAGCTCATGAAATTTGCAGGCAGGCCGCAATTGGTGCAGAGATTAAAAAAGGACTCAAACCAACAGGCTAACTTCTCGGGTCCAAAAACCTAGATCAATGTGTTTCTGATGCTGCGGCTGCGCGTACATTGATTACCCGGTCTCGTGCTCTCTGTTCGTCTTTTAGAAACTCGTGGCTAGGTGGTTGTTTTCAGTGAGTGATTGTCAATGCTCCATATTCGCTTGCCAGAAACGTGCATGAGAAGAACGTGCTTTATGATCAAGCTTATTGGCACCTCTCATTGGTGGCTTGGCAGCTACAGCAGAGTTCTTCGGGCCGGTATCTGCTTTCGTGGTCAACAAATTTATTAGCTTGCATTGATGCCTGGAAGATCGCCACAGGCTCTCTGCTTACTTCATTTGTCATTGTGTCAGTCTTAATTATTTCTGTCAGAATACAAGCGTATAAAGTTCAACATCATTACGAATTATCCACGCAATTACAAGTCATGCTTCGGTATATCTCATTGCTGAAATGATATGCATGAGACGGCATGCCACACAAGGAAAAGTAGATGGATTGGCATGTTTGGACCGATTTAGGCTATCATTGAATGTGTTGCCAGCTACTGCTATTCTGATAATCTTCTCGTCTTAGAACTTGTGGCTTGGATCCATTATGGAAAATATGACCATGCTTTCCGTGTAGCTGGGGTTGCAGAACACAGATGTTGAGAGGGCAGCACAGTAGCGTGGTCATAAAGTGCTCGTATTAGCATGTGTAACTTAGGTGTTGCAAAAGCAGCGAAAAACTATATAAAGTGGTGCGCCTGCGCGCCTGCCTGTTTTGGGCCTAACACCAGCCCCCTCCCAGCAAATCAGACCTTCTATAAGCAATTCAAAGTTGGATACCTGCCAGTGCCGATCACTCCTTTCATCAGTGTCCTATCACACTAAGATACTTAACTATAACGACTTTAATATCTCAAATAGCCCCTTCGACTTCGCTGCTAGCGGTAGGATCGTTGGTAGCTTCGGTTAAATTTAGTTCAGATCCGAGGGAGATAATAGATACGCTATCGTTATTATCCTTATTTACGACTTTATCTTTATTTATAACCGCGGTAGTAATATTAATACTACCTTCCGAGAGATTATTATTATCTACTTCTTTAATTACTTATATAAAGCTACTACGTAGCTCTCCCGAAGCGAAGTTATTTACATTATATAAGTCCTTAGTATAAGCTACGAGTATCTAAGTATCCTCTACTATATCATTATCGTTAAAGATTATAATATTAGGAAGATATATCGGTATATATTTATAATCGTCCTTATATTCCTAGTTAATAGCCTTTTAGTATTATTCGTTTTACTTTATATTATTAATCGAGGCTAAGATAAGTTTATAAATATAAATTTCTCGAATTCGCTTAATCTCTACCTCTAGGTTACTTACTAATTCGAATCTCTCCGAATCTTATATCTTAATTCGGATATTAGCGCGGGGGTATTTACTCGAATCTAATTAGATAGCCTCGGTATATAGGTTGAGTATTATATTAAATCCTAGTTCTATATTAGTTACTTTAACCTCGGCGGACTTAATAATAGATATAACGAGTTCGAGTTATATTTCTAAACGTTTAACTTATTGGGTTAGAACTTCGATAGTATTCGTTAAATCGGAGTAGTCTCGATTATATTACTTTATAAAATTCTAAAGTTTTATCTATATTTAATACTCGGTTATATTAGCGCTATATTAAGCTTCTATAGTATATTTCCGAACTCTACTAGCTCTACTACTACTCTTAGCTTTTAGAATAAGCTTACGTCCTTTAAGGATATCGTTATATTACTAAATAGTGGTCCTTAATTAATCGATCTTTAAAGGGGTTCGTTAGCTTAGTATAAACTGGTCGGTTAAAGAATTATAATTTTCTTCAGCTCTATATCCGAGGGTACGAGACACCTAGCTCACTTTATTAATTAGACCTTAGGAGTTATAATTTACTAATATTCTCTTATCGTCTCGTAATATACTAATTATCTATTTTAGGGACTATACTTCCTTTAGCGGCTTATCTTATAGACCAGTCTTCTTAATTCATATTTTAATTACGTTTTAGTATACCTTTTCCCCCGTAGCTAAATAGCCGCGCTGATAAAAGTATTTTAGGAGAGCGGCGTATCTTCCGCGTTTATTACTAGCTCCTCTTAGCGTTAAGAAGTAGTTTTTTATTTAATTAAACAGCTCTCGTACTGTCTTCGTCGCGGACTATATCGAATCGGCGGGGTTTAGTTTTAGCTAGTCTTTAGATTTCCTTTAATTCCTTACCCTCTTTACTCGTGGTGATACTTATTAACTCGTCGCTAGACTAACTAGAATCGGCGTCCTTATTTACCCTCTTTATACCCTTATAATTAAAGATTAATAAATTAGTATCTCGAGAAGCTAGCTATAAATCCTATATATTTATTCGTAGTATTTTAGTTATTAAAAGAATGCTTCGAGGCCTAGATTTTCGCCTATCGGTTAGTTTCCTATTCCCTTCTAAGCCTAAGTCGTTAGCGTTCTCTTCTAACTAGTGATATTCGGCTTTAGTTAGATATACGTTAGAGATAATAATTAACTATTTATTTAATATCTCCTAGTTTAGTTCTCCCTTCTGCTCCTTTAGTTATAATAGGTAATATACTAGATTTATTAATTTATTCCAGAAAGTCTTATCCGGATACCGTTTACGTATATCTTAAATAGTATACCGAACGCCTCCTAAGAATACTTCTCTACGGCTTAGATCCTAGTCGTTAAGATAGTCTTTTTCTAATCCCGCTATAAATAGCTTATATTTACTGTCCGCCTTACTTTATTTAAAACCTAGTTTCTTCTTCTCCTATCGTACGATCTTAATAGCTAAAGTATCCTTCTTTTATAATAGTAGTTTACTACGGCCTTATTTTAATTCAGCTACTATAGTAGCTATCTTTCGCTTAGATAGTATAACGTTAATTAGTTCGTTTACGAATAAGAACTATATAGAGATTTATAGTAAATATATATCGAGTTAGTTTTTACGTAGAGTACCTATTTTACTCGGCCCCTCCGGTAGTTATATATTAAGTTTAGTATCGCTTATTTATAGGTATAAGTAGTCCCTAAATATTAATATTTAGCTTTAGTTTCGAGAGC
The DNA here is from genome assembly GCA_030247915.1 of Neophaeococcomyces mojaviensis. Classification (NCBI taxonomy): domain Eukaryota; kingdom Fungi; phylum Ascomycota; class Eurotiomycetes; order Chaetothyriales; genus Neophaeococcomyces; species Neophaeococcomyces mojaviensis. The sequence goes on from JAPDRQ010000058.1 coordinate 98,765, forward strand.
TCAGCTTATCTTAAATTAGTTAGATTAATTAATCTAATCGGAATTAGCTTAGAGATTTATATAAGTCCTATATTAAAGTCTATATTACTTTTAACTAAGTTAAGGCTTCGATCGAGTTATTCGATAAAGTTACCGGGTTAATTTTAAATAGGAGTCTCTACTTTTAGTCTTTAGTAGCGATTTTAAAGCCGTATTCTATCGAGAAGTAACGTAGGTTTACCCTTAGAATTCGTTAAATATTAAAATAGTAAGTCTTAATCGTTAGATTTAAAGGTTAAGTTTAGCGCTTTTAAGAGGGTCTTATATGTCGCGGTCGGCTCTAAATCGCCTTTTTAACTACTTTTAAGGAGTTCGGCTTCGTAATTCGTGTTAGAGGAGTATTTAGGGGTATCGTATTATAAATAGATCGGTAGTAGAGGTAAGGTTAAAGGGTTATAGGAAGATGGGAGATATATATTTAACCTTACTACCTCGTTACTAAATAGCTTATTTAAGTTTCATTGAACTCTTACTTTCTAGTTACCTTCTATACTTATTCTTACGTAGCTCTAGCTAAGGTCTAAAAGATAATTAAGATTAGCGCGTATCTAAAGTATAGCTTACTATTACCTATATTATTCGAGTTTAATCGGTATCCTAAATACGGTCTTAGTAGATATATAAGTTAACTTTAATAGTATAGTATATATATTAATTTATAGTAGTAAATTAATTTCCTTATTCTTATTTTATTCTTATATTTATAACCGTATTATATTAAATACTGCTCTTATACTTTATATTATTTAAGCCTTTACTTTTTATAGCTTAAGCACTCCCAGTCTCGTTTTATTATAATTACTTTTATATTAATATAGTTTATATTACGTATATTATAAGTTTATAATTAACCGCTCGGTTATATTAGCCTAATAGTAGCGTCGGCGATTCGTATTATTTCGGTATCTACTAAAAATATTAACGTATTACTATCTCGATCTCGTAGAATTAGCTTTAAGCTATCGTTATAATAGTCGAGTAGATACTATAAATTAATTTCTTAATAGCGCTAAAAGTTCCAGTCTTTATTATTATATACTTTAGGGTATTAAGTAAATAAATAAATATTAAATTCCGTTTAGTCGATAAGGTTAATATTAATACCTTTTAATCGGCCTTTAAGTAAGTTACCTTTCGACGCCTTCGCTTTCTTTTTCTCTTTACGGATCTAACGCTTCATCTTTAATATCGTCTTTTATATATCTATATTATTTACAGCGATCCTTTTTACCTTATTAGTATTAGGGATTTGTAGTCTTTCTTCTCGCGGTATATATAATTTAACGTAGTTTAGGTGGTACCGGTCCTTTAAATTATCAGTTTCTAATACTTATAGCTCCGCTGATTTACTATTCTTTAATACCTTTCCGACCCAATATAGGCCTTCCCATTTTGGCTCCTACTTATATAATTTAGATTTATTCTATTACAGCCTCCTTAATAGTACTAGGTTATCCGCTAAGGGCAGTCTCTTATCCCTAAGCTTCCCCTTTAACTAGGTAGCGACCTTCTCTTATTCTCTAAGTAATCGTTTAGATACTTAATCTCGAACCTTATCGATAGTAACTAAATAAGTAGTATAATTACTCTCTTCTATAGTTATTATTAAATCTCCGCTATCTCGGATATTAGTATAGATATCCTCTTATCTTAAGTCGTCTTCGAACTTTTTTAAAATATTTTAAAACCTAAACGACTAGCCGAAGAGTAGCTATACCAGTAAGTATCTATAAACCTTTATATACTATATATTATAGCTCTATATATAACGTATTATAATTATATTCTATTCGAAGATAAGATCCCGCTCGTCCTAAAGGAGCTTCCTTATTTAATTAAGTAGTAGGCGGATATAAGTTTCTACTATACTAATACTAGAAGGTAAGCTTATTAGTGCGGTAATATATTAAATAGCCCGACTCACTAAATTCGATAGTATAATATCTTTAATAAAATAATCGCTATTATTTAAGTATAGGACTCGAGAGTATCTAAAGATATTAAATATATAATTTTATATAAACTATTAAGAATTTATAGATATCGCTGCCTTTATCGGTAGGGTAATTATATACCGCGAAAAATAGTTAATATAAATTAAAATATATCGGGCGTTAGACTTTATAATTAGAGTAAAGGGTTTTAAATAGTCTAAGCTAACGTAATCTATTAGCTATAAATAGAGTATTAGTAGTATCCCTATATATACTTTTAATAATCTAAGGAACTAATAATATAGATAAGATCTATAGTATAGTAGAATATCCTTCGAGCGGTTAGGCTACTAAACTAATCCTATAGCCCGTACCTCAGTAATTTAATATACTTAATGTTTATACTAGTTATAAAGCTATTAAAGCTAATAAGGGACTATTTCTTTCGTAACGCAACGAGAAATCTTTCTATTCTTTTTAATATAACCTAAAACGTTCGATCTAAATAGTATTATATAAGATATATTAATAAGGATTACCCTTTTTACGACCTTCTTAATAATAGCGATAAAGTAATCTTCGAGTTTATCTTTATACGAGATATAACCAGTCTTTTTAAACTTAATCAGCGGTTTATACTATTCGTCGTCTATAAACGGATCCTATTCTGCCTTAATATTTCGTACTACTTATAGGTAGATAGGGTCTTGATCCAACCCCGTATTTACTAAGTTACCCGCCGGGGATAGTATCTCGTCGAGCAGGACAGGTTACGTAGTTAAACTTACTATAGATATAGTCTAGAGAGAGTCCTCCCGTGTCTTTATCTCGGCTACTTTTTCGAGGTCGTTAAATACTATGTCTAGGAGAACGAACTCCTTACCTTTATCCCTAAGTGGTTATCGTTATATTATCGATAAACGTATTCGAGATAGGCCGTTAATAATAGCTAAGTCTTTACTAGGAATATGCTTTATATTCAGCTAATATTCGCTAAACTTTAATTACTATCGGCTGAGTCGGCTATATACGTTACTAGATCGTAAAACCTTTACTAATATAGAATGGTTAGTATAGATTTATACTAGATACGGATTACTAACGACTAGCTAGCGTACCTCTATAAGTAAGCGTAAAAGTACTAAGGCTTCCCGTTTAGTAGTATAGTATCTCTTCTCGGTAGGTAACTACGTAAAGGATATAAATATAATAAAATAAATATATAGCCAGTCCTTAGCCCCGATAAACTTATTAGGTTCTAATTTAGGTACTTAAAATAACACTTCGCTACTACCTTCGCTAAAAGTATCTACTATAAGATAATATTAGACCGTTATATTACTATTATAAAGGGTCGTATTTATTATTATATTATATAAAGCTTTAAAAGCGGCTTAGTAAATCTATATCTATAAGAAGCTAATAACTTTTATTTCTCGTCTCTTTCTACTATTATACTTATATTTAGTAACTTCGGTTTTAATCGTTGTCCTTATAATCTTATTCTATTCGGCGCGTCCTAGAATAAATTTTATTATAAATAATAGCTAATAGAGATAGTTTAGTAGTTCTTTCTTATTCTCGAGTATCGGCTATAATATAAAGGTATTTAATCGTTTTATATTTGATCTTAGTCCATTCTTTAATACCTTATAACTTAAAATTTATACCTTTAAGCAAAAGAATCTATACTTCTTTAGGTTTAAGGAGATTCGGGCCTATACTACTCGTAGGAAATAGTAGAGGTAAAGAAACTAAATTATCTTATTAAACTCGTCGCTAGATATAAAGTCGTTATTTATAAATAGGTTAAAATTTATCCTATTTATTACGCTATTAAGCGGTACCTTCTCGTCTAGTATTAAGATATAGCTAGAGAAAATATTCTTAAATTAATAATACGTACCCACTACTCTTATTAGACCTTAATCTATTCGGCTATATATAAATTAGCCTAAGGTACTAAAAAAGGTAGCCTTATACCGATACGGAGCCTAAGTCGGGATACTTTAATATCTATTTATACCGTTAACTTAATATTTATACTTCGTATTCCGTTTTACTATTTTATTAATAATAATCTTCGGTCTACGTAGCGGATAGTTCGATTTTAGTATTACGTTGTTTAGCTTTCGAAAATCTTATACTATTCTTAACGTGTTATTAGCCTTCCGTAGAAAGATCGTCTTAGCTATTTATAGAGATATATAATATTAAATAATACCTTATTTCTTAAGTAGCGGTAAATTTATCTTCTACCACTTAATCTCTTTAATAGTATATAATAGTAGCCTCGCTGCCTTTAGTATCGCCTTTAAGTTAATCGGGATTCTGTAAATAACTAAGTCGGTTTTTAGTATAAATATGATTTCTGTTATAAATAAATCCTACTATATATAGAGTAACTTCTTAACTTCAGCTCTCTACTTTAGTATTATAAATATATCTCCGACTATATAGCTAAATTAAGCGAGCTATATTTTCGCGGTATTACCTTCTATTAATAGGTATATATCTCTCCGGTAATATACTAGTCGGCGGTTAGTTAGGAAGCCTAGTCTTATCTTACCGAATACTTCCTCCTCTTATATATATCCTTCCTCTGTCGGTGGACGTATAAGCTTCCTCTAATAAGGCGAATCTAACGTTATAGATATCTATATTACCTCGGCCTATAGTAGTAAGGAGGGTGAGATGACTTATAAAGCGATTAAATCTAATCTGGTCGCCGCTATCTCGCCTTATAATACCCCACTGAATTCCCTTACTATAGGGTTAGTTAGGTCTCCTTCTTTACTAGTGTAATCGCCTTCGGCGCGTGTCCTATAAATTAATCTTCTTAAGCTTAAAGCCTTCTCCTTTAATCTACTATAGTTAATCGCGATATAATCGAACTAATATTTAAATAAACTTAGAAGTAGTAGATAGTTAGTATATATATTAATTAGCTTAAGTAACGACCTTCGTAAGTAACGTTAACTCCTTCTATTAATAAGTAATACGACTATAAAGGTATACTCTTAAATATCTAATATTACTAGATAAGTCGGTACTTATTAATACTAATTTAAGGTCCTAATTACCTTACTACTATTAGTCTTTTCCCCCTCCTAGATCTTTTTAATAAGATTTATTATATTAGTAAACGCTAGGTTATTTACTAGCTAAGCCCTTTTACCGCTGCTATATAGGCTATAGCCTCGTATTCCTTATATTCTTTATTAGCTTATTATAATACCTCTTTACTAATCTCCTTAAATACTATATTAATTATTAATTCCTCCTTATCGTAATAAGCGCTCTAGTTAATCTCTCTTAGCTGTTAAAGATACTTATTTATTATAGTCGACTCTTAAAAGATCTAAAAAGCGATATAGGAAGATCGATAAACGTTATTTAATATAATTTCTAGGGTCTTATTATATATAGATAGCTTCGGACTACTATAGTATAGTACTTTAACCTACTTATCCGAGTTAGAGCTATAAATAAAATATATATCAGCTTTATATATACTAATAGCGTTAACGCTTATAAGCTATACTCTATAGAAGAGTAGTATATAGCTAATATTATTACCGGGGACGATATAGGTACGTATATTACGTATAATACTCGCTACCTCTACCCTAATTTAATAATAACCCTTTAGCCTTTTTCTCTCGCTATTATAGCCCCTTAGGCTTAAGCTTAAGTTATTAGTTATCGTAAAATTAGCTTATCTTATAGTCTTTTTAGATACTAAATTAATTATAGTTCTAGTATCTAATAGTATTTTATTAATATCGTAACTTAGTAATCTTTCACCTCGATAAAAGTCGGAAATAGTGGCTTTTATAAAATAGTTAGGGACTATTCTAGGAATTAATCTCTTAACTTTATTAGGGAGTTTAATTAGTATCGTCGTTTAGACTAAGCCGATAATATACCTCTTTAAAACCGTCTCTAAGGTGGTAAAACTTAGATCCGTCCTGATATTGAAATTTTTAGGTTCTAAGCTGTCGTTAATAAGGTTAATTATTTTAACGGTACTAATATAAACCTTCTTAGTAGGCTCCTTATAGACCTTAGTAGGCTCTAATAGTATCTTACGAGATTTAGTAGTATTCTTAAGAGGTTCCAGCCTCAGTATTTATACTAGTTTAACCTAAGTTAGTACGTATATATTCGTAAGCTAAAGATTAAAGACTAAGTAGCGGGGAGTATTAAGGGCTGCGATAATGTCGGGAGCGATCGGCCTACTTAATTTAATTAGTCGCCTTTCTTACCTTAAAACTCTCTTTTTAGTTATATTTTTCTTATTAGCGTATATTCTATCTATTATAGTAAAATCGTTAATAATCTTATCTTTATTAAGAATAGCAACCCCAAAAGGGGCAAGTCCAACCTAGGGTGAACCAGTTGGTCCACCAGTGGAGCCAGTTAGTTAGTGGCCTCCCTACCACTTAACCAACCTCTCTCTTTAGTACCCCCTATAGGGGCCAGCCATTCATTTATCCCTGTCATAGGTGCATATATATAGGGACTATCGGCGCGTATATAGAACAATAATAAGTCATTCATTTACTATCTGCCTACCGCTACTTTCCAATCTCTATAATCTTTATTAATACTAGTATTATAGATATCTCTCTTAGTTATAGTTATAATAATATTATTTATTATTAGGTCTTCCTTATATCTTAATATAACTTTTATATAATAAATATCCGTAGAAACTAAGGGTCGAATATAGTCGTCTTATTCCTTATTATATATTATATTTATACCTTTATCGTATTCGTTAAAGTATTAAGGCTTAGCCGCTATTATATTATTCCGAATATCCTATAAAATGATTAGATTCCTTAACGGTTACTAGATAGGAGTAGAGCTGACTTAGTTACTAATAGTAACTTATTTCCTTACCGATTAGCCCTATACGATACTCGATATATATAAATTAGATATATTTAGACGCCGTATAGGTCGAGAGTTAATGATTCGGCGTAATTTATCTTACTCTACTGGTAGTAGTAGGGGATTCGTATAGATAGGTAAGATATAACCCTAGTTACTATATGGTTAGTATTATATATTTAATTAATCCCTTATTAGACTTCGATAGTTATTATTAGCTATTAATCGATTACGCGTCGGATCTAAATACCTAGGCCTTCTACTTAGTTATTAAGCGGGCCGACCTCTTATCTTATTACTCCGATTATCGATTAATAAATTCGCTATACCCTATATAATATTATTTATTATTTAGTTACCCGTATTACGGCGGCCAGTATTAGGATTATTAATATTAACGGTCTACCGTAGGGCCTATCCTAACAATCCTAGAGCACGCTTAAGGGCCTTAATAAAGGCTTTATTCTTTACTAATAAGTTATAATCGAGGTCTTCGACTTCCTATACTATAGCGGTAGTATCCTTATATTATATAGTACTACGATAAATTTCGACCACTTTTATAAATAATTTATCTCCGTAAACTCCTATTTAAGCGCCGATAATTCTTCTTAAGTTAAGGTTAACTAGTTTTTTAACTATAAAGCGAATTAACTCCTATTCTATTACTATATTAGTAGGTTTTAATCTTTAATAGATCTCCGTTACCCTATCTAGGTACTTATTATAACTCTTTAAGCCTTACTTAAGTTCTAAGATTTATTAGAAGATCGATATAGGGCTTTTAAATACCTTAGTATAAGGGAACTACTATTATAGACCGATACTTAGCTTATTAAAGTTTTCTAGATCCTCCTTATTTTATTCTCCGATCTAATAACGAGTATTACTATATATTAGTAAAATAATATCTGAGGCTATAGCCGCTTAGTATTCTTAAATACCGAAATCGTTTAAGGTAAATAAGCCCCGTAAGAGTAGCTATTTAATATAAATAAGCCGATAGAAGGTAATAGAGTTAACTTAGTTAGAAGGTAAACCCGAAAATATATAAATTTGCTATATCGCTATAGTATTTATCGTTATAACGAGTGTTCTAAGCTCGATTCTATAATCTTATTAGGCGACTAACTTCGATTTTATAAATTTAAACGACCGTAGTAAGGCGGTATCTATATATTTAGACTCGTCTTTAGTAGTTATTACTATTACTTAAAATTTAAACGGCGGTTAAGTCTTTCTTATTGGGGGTTTAGATAAACTCGAAGTAGATATAGAGATAGAAGATATCTTAATATTTAGCTTTAAATTAATATCTTTATCGACGGGTATCTTATTTAATATTAATATATTAACTATCTTTAAGTTAATCGATAGGTAAAACTTAGTTAATTTTTTATTATATACTAATAGATCCTAAAGCTAAGTATTAAAAATATTAAGTCTTATAGAGCGTAAAGTAACGAATATTAGGTCCTTAGAGGTATAAAGTAGCTTCTTAAAAGCGTCGAACTGTTATATAGTAAAGGTTTTATCTTTTAATATCCTTTATAAAGAGTTTAGAGAATCCTAAGATAAATATTAGTATAAAGAATTTATATCCGAATCTCCTAATATAGGAGGCTTAACGTCTTAAAAGCTTAAATTAACGGTATTAGTAGATATAAAGGCGTCTAATTAGGTATCGATAATTAACTATTAAAGTTTAATCGTAGTAGTTAAGGACTAATAAGCTAATAGATTAAGGCTAAATAGATTATAATAAATAATAATAAAGTGATTAATAGTATAGTAGTAGTATAATCTTAGTCCCCGACTCTTAAAAGTATTTAGTAGTTAGTCTTAAATTATTTTAATATTTCGATCTTAAGATTCTAGGATTATTAATAACTTATAGGAGGAATAAGTTATTAACTAATAGTGGGGTAGTAGCCATAGGTCCGAATTATTAATAAGGTAGGTAGAGTATATTTCGAGTAGGAGTAACTACTAATTATAGTACTGGTAGGTGCTAGATTAAATCTTCGATTGGCTTATTAAACTAGATGGCCGTTGGGGTTGTTGGTGTCTTGTAGTAAATGTACGTACTCTTTTAATGTTTTTTACTCTGATGGCAGTGCTGTGGCTTTACGTTCAATGTTCGACGTACGACGTTCGGGTAGTCTCGAAGTCCTTAGGTCCCGGCGGGCAGCCTGCAGGCGGCTTCAGATCCCAATTGATCGCTGCGAAAGATGACCAGTGGCAGGCTACAAGATAGCGGCCATTCTGGATGGAGGCACCAGTGAGAGGGCAGCACAGTAGCGTGGTCGTAAAGTGCTCGTATTAGCATGTGTAACTTAGGTGTTGCAAAAGCAGCGAAAAACTATATAAAGTGGTGCGCCTGCGCGCCTGCCTGTTTTGGGCCTAACAATGTTGAGCCTTTGCCAAGGGGACTAAAAGGACTTTAAAAGTCGTTTTGTTAAGGCTGATCTTTTCGCATGTGGAGTTAGGCAGCAGCCTGCTCACAGCCTTGCATTGCTCACTCGCATGAAATGATGCCTTAACTTTGCTCGTTGTCCGATGCGAGAAGACAACGAAGAAATCAAGGAAAGCGCTGCATTTCGTTTCATTTTATTTCATTAATTGCTACCAGGTATAGACTGTGTAACAGGGGTAGACCGTGCATTAAACGTTCATGCTCTTACGATGGATCCGCTTAGCGCGATTGGGCTCGCCGCCAACATTATTGCCTTCGTAGAGTTGACCTCCAAGCTGGTCTCTGGGACATATGAGATCTACTCGTCGAGCGATGGGATGACGGATGAACACGCTGACCTAACGAAGGTGATCGAAGATGTGCATGCCATGACGCGTCGGCTGAGCTACAACGCCGGGCTCGCCGCGACGGATGATGAGCTCGCGCTGCTTGACCTAGTCAAGAAGTGCCGCAAGCTATCGGAGGACCTCGTCCGAGCCTTGAAGAGATTGCAAATGAAGAACCCCAAGTCCAAATCGGAGAGCTTCCGCATGGCTTGGCGAGCCATGCGAGACAAAGGCAACTTGGAATCGCTGGAGAAGCGGATTGACAAATACCGTAGGCAAATACTGGACAGAATAGTCATTATGATGAGGTGAGTGATTAGCTGGTACAGTCAACGCATGGTTCCTATTGTGCAGGCCAACTAACTGAATAGTGAGGATACATCTTCGATATACAAACTTCTCCAACAAAGCACAAAGACAAATGAAACATTGGCTTTGCAGGCGCGACAAGAGCTGCAAGAACTGAGAGAGACAGTCCTCTCACTCGTCCAGAAATTGAGGCTCGATGAAGTGGAAGGTCAACTCAAGTCTGAGGATCAGACAGAACCAGTCGGGATGTCAGGAGCTAACGAAGCATCTCTCGTCGACGTGCACAGCATGCTCTTGAGAGTTTCTCAGGTAACCGCTACAATCTCTAGGGAAGACTGGATCTTGAACAAGTTGAGTTTTGAAGAAATGTACAACCGAGAACTGTCTATCGAAGACGCCCATTCCAAGACCTTCCGATGGCTCCTATATGACTCTTCAGATGAAGACCTCGACAAAGATGTCAAGGATGATGAGGCTTCGGAGGAAAATCTGGAAAATGAAGCCACTGGACTGGAAAATGGTCCTGACGGGTTCTCCAAGCTGGAATTGTCTCCTTCGGAACCACAGTCCAAAAAGGCGTCCAATCCTCCAGAATCTCGTGAAACCTCTGGAGTCCCAAAGGATGACCCGGATCAGCTATTGCCAAAAGAACAGGAGACCGAAGCGAGGAAAGAAACTCGGCTCAAGTTCTTGAATTGGCTGAACTCAGGTAGTGGTGTCTTCCACATCTCAGGGAAACTGGGATCGGGTAAGAGCACACTCGTGAAATTCCTCTCCGAAGAAGCCCGTACGAAAGAGGAGCTGCAGAAATGGGCCGGCGGCAAGAGGCTAATTTTCAGCCAGTTCTTCTTTTGGGCGTCGGGGAGCCCTATCCAGCGCTCTCTGGAGGGCCTGTACCGTGGCATTTTATGGGAAACGCTCCGAGAATGTCCAAGCCTCATGAGACATGTGTTTCCGCGCTGCTGGGATCCCGACTTCGATCTCGCGAACGACAAATTACAGGCCAGGCCCTTCTCAATCTCGGAACTGGTAGCGGCGTTTGAGCTGCTGATCAGGAGCGAGACAGTCTTTGACGAGCACAAGATCTGCTTCTTTATCGACGGCTTGGACGAGTTTGACGGCGATCACTGGAAACTGGCGCGCGGGTTGAAAGTATGGTCCAACGCCGGTGACCTTAAGATATGCGTGTCTAGCCGTCCACATAACGAGTTTATCCACACCTTCACGGATTCGACCAAGCAGCTGCAGCTCCATGAGCTGACCAGACTGGACATACAAAAGTTTGTTGAGGACGAATTCGAGCAGGACGAGCAGTCCGTCAGCGTGCGCGCGCAGAGCGAGCGTTATTCGCGCCTCGTTCAGTCGATAGTCGAAAAGGCAGATGGTGTGTTCCTCTGGGTGCGCCTGGCGACGCGTGAGATTCTGAGCGGTTTAGGCAACAGCTATTCGATCTCGCAGCTGGAGGAGGAGCTTCAACAGCTACCTGAAGGACTGGAAGCCATGTTCCGCAAGATGTTGACCTCGATCCGTAAACCGGACCGTATGCGAGCTGCTCGCGCGTTCCTGGTCATGATAAACAAGCATTCCTTTCGGGGCATAAACAGGCTTGCCATCGTGCACGCAGTTATCGATGAGCTCTCCGACGCTGACTATGACGCGACTATGCTCTACCACCCGACGCTTGACCTTCCCATAACGTGGGACGACATCGAGAAGATGACGCGCACTGTACAGGATCGCCTGAATAGCCGCTGCAAGGGGCTTATTCAAATCCAGGGCAAGGAATTGGCGCACCTTGAATTCATACACCGATCCATCTACGAGTTCTTGATCATGCACGACGTGAAGGCAGAATTATTACAGTTTGCTGGACCTTCTTTCGATCCAGAAAGATTTATGTGCATGGCCTTCCTACGACTGCTAAAGAGCTCGCATAGATTGGTCGAGAGAAACCAGGACCCAGAGTCAGAGGAAGATTCCACGCAAATCAAAGAATGGGACAGACAAGTCAAATTTGGTTCCTACTTCTGGCTGCTGGAGAAGTTGGCCCAACCAGTCCTCGTGATTGCCAGCCAGACCGAGACCGAGGCATATTGTCCGTGCTTACGAGAACTTGAGGTTGTCTCCGAATTGATATTGAAGCTAAGCGCTTGTCTGCTCGTAACGCCAGCCCCTGCAGAGCCCATCACAATCCAAATGGTTGGACAGGGACTCATGCCCGTCAAGTTCCTGTCCGAAAGCAATGATACTGAGGCACAGGAACGGGCTTGGCTCTCACTATGTGCTCTGTGGGGAGCAAGGCGATTCGTCTTGGACAGGGTGTCAGCGGCTCCCGACCTGCTAGGCCCCTCAGCGAGGGTAGATCTTCTCCTATTAGCATCGGTTGGAGCTCTGCATCTCCACCCTATACCGAGCGATAGTGTGCAGCAGTCACTGGTAGTGTCTCTCCTGGAGCGTGGTGTTTCGCCGAACTGGCCGTTGTCGGACCCTTCCCGATGTGTTCCTGTGATACCGTCTTTTCCACGTTCTATGGAAGAGTGCCAGACAACGTGGACCACGTTTCTTCAGCTCGCAGCTACCATAATCCAGAGTCAACCTAAGGTACTGACGAAAACTTCGGTTGAAATCGCGTGTAAGATCATGGGATATTATCTTGAGTTCGGAGCAAACCCAACCGTGGTACTCGTCGGTTATCAGATCGTCTTGCCGAAGGAGGAATCTAAGGAGAAGAGCTCCGTCGAGAGTTCCGCAATCCTCGTCGGGCCAACCTATCTTGACCTCGGCCAGCTCATCGAAATGTGGGATCTCTCGGACAAACAGGACCTCTTGGCTTTGTGGAACCGGAAACACCAGCCGCCTTATACGTTATGGGGTAGAGGCCTAAATTTCACCAGAAACTTTTTGCAGAGCAAACCTGTATCTAGGATTCCGCGGATCGAGACCGAGAGTCTTCGACCGTCAATCTTTCTCACGGCCATGGTAGTCAGTGAGAGCGAACTGCCCAGGGTAGACGTTTCGCAGGTCGAAAGATGGGCACGTACGACGGAAGGAAGAAAGTGGCTCCTTGAAACTGAGAACCCGTCCTGCATCGAGACATGGTCAGTTCGAATCTGAGCGAGGCGTAATTGCTAAATCTCAAGGACAAAATAGTTTACGTCAAGGTCTCATACAATCAGGTAAGCTTCTGACTGTCAAGAATCATAGGCTCCAATACAGAGGCTGAAACTCTTGTCTCTGGATCGTTAGCAAGTCTAGTATGCATTCAGCACGGGTTTTCAACACCCTCCCCATCATGAGGTGCAACCTCAAGTTTTTGTGGTATTCAATCAGCGATCAATCAAGATGTGTGCAAAGAAAGCCAATTCGTAGTGGTCTCAGCGAAGACAACAGGTGGGAGCCCTGGACAAGACGTGATGGAAGTCACATCGAGTCAGATGCCTTTGTCCATTGACACTAATATCAGCGGCTTTTTTATTGTTGCCCTGGGTGTAAGTGAGAGCTTTCATTTCCAGGACGATCCGCACCGAGGCCGATGAATAGGAGAAATCCTCCAATTGGATCGTCACTCTGTCCAAGTATAGACAGCCTAATTGAGGGAAAAGCTAGGGAAGCGAGTAAGGTAGGTAGGTCAGCATTTATTCCAGTTATGGAGTCAGAGATGATCAGCTTGACGAGAACCTTTCTGGTCAATGGCAGTGCAAGGCCAGCATGGCAGTCAGGGAGAGCAATTTCTGTGCCCAAATCTATTCCTTGGCCAGACTTTTAAAGCCTATCGTCAGCGAGTGCCTCTGCTTCCAGCCGCTGGTGCAGTGCGCACGTTTCAAGGGTCGAAAACTCGGTTACTTCGTCCTGAACTATGGGCGGCAAGCTCCAATAATCAAACACCCTTGCTGCATTTGGCAATATTTCAGTATCTGCCCTAACCTAGAAATTGGGCCAAGGATTGTTGCGACAACGACAAGTAAGAAATGCTCAGTGGCAGGTTTTCTGGCGCTCACTCTAGCACCACCATAAGAGGTCCATGACGATGACAGGCGATGACACATATGAGACCACCGAACCCTAGTAGCAAAGTTGTACTGAATCAAGCATCCTTGACACATTTGTGCTTGCACGTTTATGGCTGCGGCCGGTTCAACTCAACGTGCATTAGGGAAAGAAAGCAGAAGTATCCATCCACATGCGAGAGGTCCCAGACTGACATGGGCGGCTTTCTCTGACGGTGTTGTTGACAGCCAACCATGAGACTATTCGCTTGAGCGGATACAAAGGCCACTCCAAGATCTCTGCATGATCCACAAGAACCTTTTCTTTGTATGACAGACCTTCAAACATTGCGACAAGGTTGGTCTTGCTAAACATTAGAGGCTGGTTACCAGTGGAGCCGTATGTGCCAGTGCAGACAATAACATGGACCACATCATCATGAGATATGTCAGCTAGAGCCGTACTGCTGCCGATATGAACCAGGAAGGATCCAGTTCCGTCCATACAAAGCATCCTTCTTGAAGAACAGCCTATGGCTATACTATGAGCAAGCGCGAATTTGTGGCCCCATGGAGTTGGTACTCATCTATTTCCTCTTTTCCTTACGAACCATGCATAGGCTTATGCATCGCTCCGCGTAGTGAGCATACCATAATATTGATCTTTCAGACCTGTCGAAGAATGCAGGGAACCACGGTCTCTCGAGAAATAGGGAGTCCAAGCGTGCCTGACGTCCAATTTTTGTAGCACCGGTCGATACGGCAAGGTGAGTGACTGTCTTGATGTTTTGTCGTGTCTGCATTCAGAGAAATTTCGAAGAGGAATGATCAGTACAACAAGCGAAATTCGCCGACGAGAGGTTAAAATAGGATAGGCGATCGAAACTCGAGGCTCAAGCATTGTCTTTGAGAACTCATCGTCAGGTGGGTCGTTCGCTGTCGGGTTTCGAGCAGTCTTGGTCCAACTAGGATATGCTGTGGTTCACCTCTCACGCATGGCTTGCCACGCCAGTCTATCGTCAGCAACAATGGAATTTCAAACAACTCTGTGGCAGCTAGCGACGTTAGTTGGTTTAATGCATTGGACAATCCAGTGTTTTGCTTGTAAACCAACGCAGGCTTTCGGGTGGTCAGATGAAAGCCCTGCTACAAGTACCACAGCTACTGGCCATGATACTATGCTCAGCCATCGACTTGGTTGCGGAAAGGTAGCTTGACAGTCCTTTCATAATTGATTCAAAGGCAACAAAGGCAACAAAGATGTAATCAGTCTGAACGGCCTCGTCTGAACAAAAGACATGGTCATTGTTTTAGGCACTGATTCAGCACAACTTTCTATGGTCACTTTGTCTCATAGCAGGACCACGTAAGTGAGGGAAAGAGTAAAAGGAGGATGGCTTATGTTGGCCACAACTTGTGTCCACAAACTTCATGCAACATCATGGTAAGCAAAATATTGGATAGCTCGCCTAGCCCAGCCATTAAGATACGCAGCCTTACCGAGTACCCTCCATTAGTAGAGTCCCCAATTTTGAGCTTGATCGCTAAACATCTGCAATACTCCACATCCTACCCATGAGTCTCTACTTGGATTCACGAGTCTTTTCCCTCCATCGGGCTCGAATTGTGAACCAGCTTCGTTGCTGGAAGTACGTACAAATTGTCCTACAGTTTACAACCTCAGACAGCGAACATATAAGCAACACCATTTAACTAGCTGAAGGGCGTCCCAGCTCTGACAGAGCTTTTGCCCAAACCATCTTTCCAAGGAAAGCACCTGTTTTCCGTCAAACAACTTGGACCCTGGGACTGGACCAGCTTTCGGCGGTGGCACGAGAGATACGAACTATCACGGCACAAGAACAACTCTCAAGATACTGATGCTATCGCAACTAGGCAGCCAGACGAGAATGCGGTCGATGCCATGGCCATTGTCTCACCTGTGGCGATAATCGGCCGTTTGGTGGTAAGAAGGAGCACTCGACCCAAGACCTGTTGGACCAAGTCACCATTGTGGAAGGACTCAGTACTATTGATCGCTTGCCCATCACTTTTGTCGGTGATCTCAGATACGGTCGCACCATCCGTTCACTCGGCAAGCTCTTGCGACATTACCGCGTTATCATTAACATCCGCTCGCCTCCAAGCCTTCGAATGGCATCAGAACCGACACAACACATTCGAGTTCGTGGAAGATTGGGTATCGTGTGCGCGGAACTTCCCTCAAAGACTGTAAGCGAAAGTGATGTCATTTACTGCACAGGAGTACAGAGATATCGTTTTACAGACCCGAAGCTCCACGAAAAAGTCAAAGACTTACTCACTGTCGATCCCGGCGTGGTGAATAACGCCAAAAGTAATATGATTCCCATGCGTCCATTACCATGGAATGGGAAAGTGACATCGGAGGTAGATTAGGATCCACGGATGGCCTATTTTAGACGAGTAAGTCTTCATTTGTGCAGCAGGGTTTGCTTCGTGTGATGTGGGGACCGGCAGATGACAGGTGAGATATGGACCATCTCTGAGAGTGGCTCGTTTGTCGTTGAAATTGAGTTGATGATGCAGCACAAGCTCACGACCAGATATGGGAGTAGCGAAGATGGTGATCCAGCAGAAGTGCTGAAAATCAACCGGTAATGATTGGGACATGGCGATCATGCAGCTCTCGACCAAGAGCGCTTCAAAGCTGATGGGTTGTCGGGATGAGAACGATCAAAACAATGAAACGTATAGATATCTCACCGTGCTTCCATTCATTTTCCATCTGCACAGAATAACATGGCCATGTGAGACCTAACTCCTGAGCCAAGACGTATTTTTGAGAGACTGCAATGCTGCAACAGTCCCCTGCGTCGATATGTGTGTGTGTAGTAGGGCTGATGTCGGTCTACTTCAGGAAGGCGAATTGGTTGCTTTTGTTCCACAACTCACGAAAGCCTGCGCGAACCCATCCACTCTGTGCTCTGTATTTGTTGGCTTGTAGATTTGCGACAGGCATTTTGACATGCCTTTGTAACGTCTTGATGGTTCGATGCAGGTTTGTTCATATTCTGACAAAAGCTGTGGTCGATTCGACTGTCATCATGGAGGGACAATGTTGAGACACGTAGGCTCGGCTAGGATATTGGGAACGTGAACCACAAGAAACTTCCGCCACACTCCTGACATGATAGCCTTGTTTTCGGTCGACAGCCTCTGCAAAGTACGCTCGGCAGCCATGGTAGGATGGGGGGCAGCTAGTGACAAACTCTCTGTGTTTTGGGTGAAGGAGGATATGTGGTCATTAATCAGCATTCACTGGCTGTTAACTCCATCTGGTGGCGATCTTTGTCTTTAGTGCTGGTGGCATCAATCAGAACAGCTTTAGCAATGTCCAGATTGTTTTTCTGTGCTCGCACACCATACATAGTATACTTCTGGGCAGATGCTGCCTAAGGGGAGAGATGGGTCAGCCAAAGGTGCAAAAGCCCAGAAAACTCGTCTGTTTTGTCGATGTCTGAAACAATGTGCATGCTACCTTGGTGCAGAGACTCATTAGAGTTGTTCGAATTGAGAGATGTGTGGTGAGCAAACGCCGCAGTCATGGTGGATGGCGTCTACTAGCGTATCCAGCAGGGGTATAGATACCCGATCAGCAAACCCAGCATATGTATGCCCATTTTGACTTGCCATACCACCTTATTACAAGCTCAGGTAAATAGATGAGCCCAGCCTAGCTTGACCATAACAAAGCTTAGTGACCAGATTGCGTTGGTTTTCCACTGTTCTAATGCACTATCCCCTGCCTGCGCTGCTTGAATCTTCGATGGCTGACTGAGCCCGCTAGAGACGACGAACACATAATCGAAACATTTCAGCCTCCATTCAATTATCACTGGCGTCGTGCAATGAAAGAACACGAACACGAACACTCAGAGCTCACAACCATAATTCCTGTCAAAAAGTCAGCAACGCTGTCAGCCGCGATGGTCACTGATTTCAGGACTTTTGATCCAGCAGTTTTGTTCAGACGACCTACTTAAGTATTCCTATGACCAAATTGATTTCCCTTTGTGGCGAAATTCATTGTTAGCATAGCTGCGTCCAAAGACAAAGATCGTCCTTCATTATGCATATGCTTCAGATACGATAGCAGTGGAGACATTGCTGAGCCATACAACCTCCTGAAGCTGCTCGTCAAACTAGGGATGTCGATGGTTGTTTGATCCAAGACAAGAGCATGATTGACCGGAGGACAAAATGGACACTCTCCAGGGAACATCTCCGCCCCGAGTGTCAGGCGGACAGGGCGAACTTTCAACGTCGTCAAAGCTTTCGCAGTGGCCGCTTCCCCGTATAGATGTCAAAGATGATGGTGATTACCACACAGATTAAGAGCTTCACCATGTGGGCTCCAAAGAGAGACCGAGCCGAGCAAGAACAGTCAAATCAAGTTTCCTTGTGTGGTTTCCTCACCTGTGCAGACCTAGATCGAAGAGCTGTGGCGGAAGCTATCATGATACACAGCAAAAGCGTCCAGCTGAACCAAGTATTGGCTTTCCTCTTGCAATATCGTTCCTGAAATGGCACCATACCGGTGGTGGTTGTGCCAACAACATATTTCCACGATACAGAAGAAATTGTCCAAAGAGCTGGAGCGAAAATGATTGCCTATGCCAGTCATCTCATAAGAGTCAAGATCCAGATTTTGAAACAACTGTCTGGTGAAGTATTTTCATAGCAGGGACAATGACAATACATCCAGATTCTGGTTTTTCCAGGACAAAGCACTCAAACAAACCAACACGAACCGCGCTGATGACAGCGTTGCCTTTTACTATCAACTAGAAGCTTGTTATACCACCAGCAGCAGGAAATATTGGGTGCGAAGCACTGACAAACCCAAGCAATGTGGCGGTTAAGTCGACTGATCGTTGCTGGAAGCCGGCATAGTCAGGCTTCGCGGTCGAACGAATGGCTCCAGAGTTGCCGAGATGGACTGTGAATGGACGAGACGCTTTCATGGTCAGATAGCCACTTGGGGAGTAGGATTAGAGCGTTTCGAACGGGCAGTTTGGATGACATCTCAAGAGAGGATCAAGAATACCCACGTTTGGCTGCAAACAGCTTGGACCACGCCATTAGCTTGCCAAATACAGTCTTAGCCAGTACAATGTCGAAGGGTGATATGAAAGTCGGTGCAGATAAGGTGAAGTTTGACCCATACGGCCTGGATGCCAGTTCGGGCAAGAACAAGTGGGCAGAGTAGAGACGTCCATGGCAGAGATCGACGCAAGGATGTAACTACTCTAGCGGAAGGCAGTTTGGAGGCTTTCGATGGGCCCATCAAATGACTTCGCTATGGCCAAGATAATGTCGATGGACAACGACATGTCAGAAGCTGTGAATGACCACAACTCCAGCATGTTTGCTGGATAAAGCAAGCACAGCGTCTGCTAAGAAGCACGAGAAGAAAGATGGAGAAGATGTCATGGGAAACCAGTGTTGATGTTTCGAGACATTATCATTTTTGACTGTAGCCATTGATCCGACATCCATTTCGCATCGAAATGTAAAGAACGTCCACTATCATCTCGACCACATGTCTTTTCCACCTGGCCTCTATTGAGAGCTCCATGCCGAGCGTGGTCACATTCAGCCACACGCTGGATACCTTGTCCACCGCAGTGTCGCATTGGACCTCATAGATCCTGCAGCACCTGCTGCCCATCCTCTTCATCCGTATGCACCGCCGCTATCGCATTCATCATAGCAGCGAGGCGTCTTGCTGCCCTAGAAATCTGCCTCTTGATAATGGGCACCGCCCCGTTGTAATAAGTGCCATTGAGCTCGTGACCTTTAACAGCAGCCACCCCATCACGTAATACGAACGAGCAAATAAGGTTGTTGCTCTCGCTCGCCCATTTCAGTGCGCACGCCTGCGCCTGTCTCCCGACAGGAACACAGTCGCTCGGCGCGAGAGGGGGGTTTCCTGCCCCATCGCTGGACAGGTCACCGGCCCATCGCAGCGCACGTGCTTTCTCCTTTCGTTCTTTCGGATCGTCGTCAGGCGAAGGCGGATCCCATTTTAAGAGCTTCTCGATCATTAAGCTATCCCAGACTTGGTGGAGGTTCTTGCACTTCTCCCATGGGGGGCATTGGTCGTCGTCCTTCAAAGGAGTGACGCTGCAGGAGTGGAACCGGTCACTGTGATCGTCGCTCGGATTGCTTGTGTAGTATTCATGCGCATTAGCGGTCTTGCCGTTCCATTTGACGCAGATCTGGTTGCCTCCGGCTCCGAGATCCTCGACATGGAGTGGTTGATGGATGTCGCCGACGAGGTGGAAGAGGAACTTCATGGCAATTTGTTTTTGTTTTGCGTCCGGATTGAGATTACTTGGGCAGTCTGAAGAGTTTGCACTGTCAGTAGTGAAAGCCGTGAAGTCGGAAAGCTTCATTTAGGTACACCAACCTGATTCACGATGGCGCTGACGACACAGCCTGGTTCTTTATGTTTTGCACACTCTCCCCGGAAATCACAATCGCGGTTGAGTTTGACATCGCAGTGTGTAGGGACCACATCTCTCGCATCAATGAAATGCCAGTTGTAGGTATATGCATAAATCCCACCTTTATTTCGATCAGCCCACACAGCTGCGTCTGAGATGTCGAATTTTTCATCGGGTTTAATGATGGTGTCGAACAGCCGAATTGCTTCTGGCGTCATGTATTGCTGGGACAGGTAAGCGATGGCACGATGGCCCATGTCACCCCAAGAGAGGGCATGATCAGCACAGAGCAGAACTGGCAAAATTCGAAGAAAGGCTGAACGCATTTTGGCTAGGTAGCTTTCTGGAACGGCCTCGTCGTGCTTTGAACAGTTATCTCCAACGTTTTGAAAGTCAGGATGAAATACAGGATGATTCAGAGACTTTGCAAAGAGTTGATGAGCTGCAGCCTGGGAATGTGGCATGAAATATGACCCTCTCCGTCAATGCGAGGAGGCGGGATTGCATACTGGCTGAAGCTGAGCAGCCATTTCACGGTCGCTTAGGCGGCTGACGATGAGCATCACCCCGCAAGGAAGGCTTCCAATCACTCGGAGCATAGGCCCTGTGCCCTCGTGTTCATTTCGTGTTTGTCTTCGTGTTCATCTTGTTCAGGCAATGGTCGATGTAAGAAGCTGAACCCAAGTCGGGAAGACTTTCTGTCACCTCAAGTGTTTTTTGCGGGGATCTCATCACGTGCCACTACCAAACTAAGCGAATCTTTCAGCCTTTTGTGGTGCTGGTGTACCACAAATCAGTACCCTGTGCAAGCCGATATACTTGACGTAACGCTGTCATTGTAACTTTGTGAGGCCGGTGCTTAATGTGGTTGTAAAACTGTGATATTGACAAAGTGTAACCTTGGTTGACCAAAGCAGCGGAAAACTGCAGCGTGCTTGCTGCTTTAGGCTTAAATAAGCATTGCGGTCTTGGCTGACACTAAACCCAGAAAGGAGCTAAAAGTGATTCCAAGGGTGAGTGGTGCCGGCTTGGCATCTCTACCCCTGATCCCTTGCCAGGTCCCCCGCCTGAAGAACTACCACGACCGATCTCAATGTGGAAAGCGCGAAAGAGAATCGGGACACTTCCATTCGCTTTGAGGCGCCAGCTTTTCTATACTTGCCTCGATGGGAAGTTTGCCAACACTTCACTTTGTTCAAAGCCGCCATGCTTTGGATGTCATCACACAAATCCATCAGGGCTGTCACCGGTTGACAGGGTATCGAGTGTGCCTTAGTGTTCTTTTGAGTTGCTTCCTAATGAGGAAGTCTTGGACTGGTGTATTGGTATCTTGGTGTGTCAGTAAAATAATTCCCTGTTCTGTGATGCACTTGATCGTCACGTGCTGTGTTCTTTCGCCTAATTTTTCATATTTCACAGAATGCAGCCAGACATGGCCTTGATTCGTAACAAAATTATGTCAGCTTGCAATACACGGCCAAGGAAACCAGATAAGTCAAGACTGGTGTCCCAAACTGACCTGATACTACTACCAGATGCTGGCGACGATATTGGAAACTACTCTGCAGAAACCGAGAGCGATCATCACAAGGCAATCTTCATATCGGCAAAGACTTACCTTGCATTCATACACACATAATGCTTAAATCTTTTCGCCCAACAGACGAACAAACGCCGTGTGTGAGGAAACAAAATCTAAACCGGCACTTGCAAGTTGTTGAAGTGCACGGCTGCTACCTTCTGCCAGTATTCATGTCCTTGAGCATCAAGAAGTCCTTGATCCCTCTTTGCCACAAAGTTACGAAGCGCTTCTTCGATCAAGAATGCCTGAGAACCACATTTATGGGGTATTTGAGATATTAGCCTGGAGCACACTAGCAACGAACGCTCTCATCGCGTCAAGGAGCAGTTAACTCGGCGTCTGATAGTGTATAACTAGGACTGGCTGTTGGTGTCGTAGGCTATTGCTCGAACCAATGGAAGAAGGTATTGTCTATATGTACAGTTTGATTGTGTACCTAGAGAGTTGATCAGACGACCTTTTCTGGTTGTGTATAAAAAGACCTATAGAAACTGGTCATCGGCATCATGAAGGTTGGTCCTTGGAAGCAGTTGTATATAATACAAGTGCTACTTGTCACACTATCTGCTTCATTGAAGCTCCTTTTACAAATCTCGACTCCGCAGATACTCAAGCAGACATAAGTCGACTAAACTATGCATCCAGCTACTACAGTCCCCTAGAGCTTACTTCCTCTCTGACTTACGCAAGCAATATTGCATTCTGTCACAGCTGCAACATGAACGCGTATCTTCGATTCTTTAACTTTCCTGCCTCCACAACATCAATCAGGAGGAAGCTTTTGCGACATAGGCTGCTCGGCCTGGATTGAGTTGACATGTTCCAGGAGCTCAGTTCCGCATTATGCATTCTTTAATCTGGCACAATGCCTCCTGGGATGACAACCAAACAAGATGAGTTCCGCCGGCAGGGTTTTGGAAGTGATTCTCTTGCGTCCATTAATCAGGGTGCTCAGAAGGCACTTAGCGGTAATCGTGCTCCGTATCGAGTTATCATAGAACCACCTTTCATATTGAGAAGGATGTCACTGATTTCTCTCATCATCGCTTGTGGAGATGCACGCCAATGCCCAATGTCCAAGAATCATTAATACCGATTGGAAGTGTTCGTTCATTTTATGCTGCTTGATAGACGCATACAGCTGATTCTTGAGTACATTTTTTGAAGGAGTGTCATCCCAGGGTACCTGACTGGAAAATGTGCTGAAGGAGAGAAACCAATGAGAGTTGAGTCAGGGGCAATGCGAATACTTATACTCTGTCATATGGGATAGAGAGACATATGACCCTGGCTGAGACGAACCCTCTTGGCTGAGACGAGTCTTTCGAGAGGACATACAGTACTGCTGGGTAAGACCGCCTTCCCAACCCTGGTCTCTGCACCATCATATCGTGCCATGATCCAGTCTTGAGGGCCTGCTTGCTTGGTGGAGGTTTACCCTAGGATCATCTATAGCATTGAACGCACGCCGTTGTGAACGATGGCTACACTGGAAGCACGGCAGCTGATGACGTGGGGTGCGCATGACCCGCAACTTCGGCTTTGGTGGAATGTTGCCTGAAGTCAAAACTCGGTCGCCTCTGCTGATGAATATGAAGTTCTGAAGCTGCTTAGCAGTAAAGATGCCAGCTATTCAACATAGCCAATCATAAACCATGGCTAGGATGAGGAGACATATATCGCGTAGGTGATTCTGACCACCGCTCTTCTACATCGAAGTGCAGAAACTCGTCTTTCGTGTGCTTGCGTTAAAGGAACAAGAATCAGCAGGTCCCTGATTCCTACTCATAACGCATTCGCGACGAGCCATTAGCTCACCACGTTAGATACCCTGTTGATACTGCGTTGTTTATCCGAACTAAATGCATATACGTCAGTTGATGGCTTTATTCGCCGCGCTGCTTGGATGATAGCTTTGTGGAGGGCCAATACGAAACCGCTCTCTGGCGCCAAGTTAATTTCATCGTTAACATGGTGACGTGTCCTCATGATGTTCTTGATCATGGTAGCGTAGTCTAGAGTTGTCCACTCTTCTAAGCTGGTCGCAATTTGATCAATGCGGGAGCTCGGATCTCGCTGATCTGGTCCATCGAACAGGCATTCGACTTGGTGAAAAACGTATTGAGGAGGGTGCCGGTCTTTTTCTTCTTCAGGGTCCTTAGCATGGTCCCGAACATGAGCCAGCCATATCGCCTTCCGCGAATTTAGGATATCCACGACAGCCACGAAGGGTAGTTTCTGCGCGACACAGTGTCTTACGGCAGAGAGCATGAGTTGGCCGAGCTGGAAGACGTATTGCGGCAGACCGTCAATGCCGCCGCCGTCGTGAATATAGCTGTACGTAAGGCTCTGTATAGCGTCGTCGTAGTCCTTCCAGTCTTGATCAATCCAGTCGTCGGCCGTGACAAATTAATCTGGCTTTGCTGAGAGGGTCAACCGATCGTAAGTATTCATTGTCTCTCCTGCATGTCCAGCATCGGAGTACAAGAGAGGAAGAGGTGAGAGCATAGATATATGAGATCAGTGCCGGGCGAGCGAAGAGAATTGTGTTTCAGGTTGCCGAAGGAAAGAGCCCTAAGGGCATTTATGTACATATCTCGTGCTGCCATGAGATCTACTGACTTTTCTTGTTAGACTGGTCAAGCCAAAAGATGTCCACCATAACGAAGAGTGCTCGAGGAGGTGAGGTTCGTTCAAGAAAGCAGAGGCTTTGGCGCGAAGAGGCGTGTATTGATGACGGGCAATCATGGAGACGGGAAGACCCGTCGGAACATGTGTCCATTTTTGTGGAACGTCGGACTTGGCATTGTCGGACGCGGCACTCGCCGGACGTGGCTGCGGCACGTCTGCGACAGGTCTCCAACACATCTATCAAACACGTTTTGCCTACAGCCATTTACCACTCATCAAGGAAGCCATTCGTCGACTGCCTAACTCCCAGTCGCTGCTCGTCGGCCCAAAATCCATCTCTACCCCTCAATCTACCCCCTTCTGACGCCCACCACCTGCAACACTCATACTGCCTTCTCTAAGCCCAGGCCTCGCCAATGAGTCGCCAACGAGCTACCAATGCAGCACTGATGCAGCAGAAAAAGGAGGCCAAGAAAGCCCATTTATGCCTTCGCGAGATCGCGTGACGTGCTGAATCCAAAATTGTCACCTCTTAGCCCGCTCACCCGTGCGGGTTGAGAGGTGATCGGATTCAAGAGCTCATTCATTGACCTAGATTGTTAAACCTTCAGCGGCTACCCCATGACATACAAACAATCTGACTTTGGCCTTGATGGAGGAGCAGCCTTTGCGCTCGCTGGAGGGCACAAAAGAGCGGAACATAGTCCAGCAGTGATGCAAAGCTAGTTCGCGACCATCTTGATTCTCTCCAGCCTTCGCACAACACCCCAAACATCTCCCGCAAGCGGCCTGCTGAGTTCGGCGATTGCGCAGCATCTCCGAAAAAGAAGCAGTGTATACGGGTGTCAGAGCCAGAAGTCACCTCCCTAGACACTTGGTTCTCTCATCCTCCTGCCCCGCAAGACTTCGAAGATCTTGATACAATGCCGATTCCCTCCCGGTTAAAGAGAACTCGATCCGTATCTGACGCGAGCGAGGTCTCATTGCCGTCGGACTCAGAAACCGAGAGTGGTGTCTCGCGAGAAGCCAAAAACTCGATCTACAGACATACAGGATATAATACATTGATGGCGAGCAAAGGAAGTTTTATGCACGATTCCTCTGAAGGCCCATCACCGGAAGAGGTTCAGGCTTACACAAGGCTGTTGACCGAGACAACACCACTACCAGCTGATCCTCTCTTCGAGCTCCAATATTTAGAGCCACTATGTGCACTGCTGGAAGAGCGTTCTGAGTTGCGCGTATGCATCGATCTCCACCCGCGACTGGTACCTTCGGCTGAAATCCTAGGTTGGCTCCCTGCTGGAAAGTTCAAGAACCTGGTCGAAGGGCACAATGACCGTTGGCTCGATGCAACCGTGCTCTTTCAAAAACTACCACAGCCCCACCGAACTGTGGCATACCGACCCTCGGCGTTCACCGAAGAAGAACAACGCAAGCTGGATATAGTGTCTAAGGAAACGTCGACGTTCATTGTCCGAACCGGTATGATGTTTCCATTTTTCACTTGCGAGGTCAAATGTGGTAAAGAAGGCCTGAACGTTGCCGATCGAGCGAACACAAACAGCATGACGATTGCATTGCGCATGGTAGTGGATCCGCACCGAAAGGCGAACAACGTTATGGCTGTGCATCGGAAAATCTTGGGTTTTTCAATATCTCATGACGGCAGCGATATCCGTGTTTATGGTCATTATCCAGAAGTCGATGGCGACCTCACGAGGTACTTTCGAAGGACCATCCGCAAATATGCCTGCACTGACAAAGGTTGCGAAGACATGTGGACCTCGTACCGGTTTTTCTGGAACGTCTGCGACATGTTTGCCCACAGTCATTTGCAACTGATTAAGGAAGCCATTCGCCGACTGCCTGACTCCCAGTCACAGGCCAAAGAACGGGAGGCTCAATTAGCTGCGCAACATGCAGAAATCATAAATATGCTAAGGCAAAAGTGATACTTGCTACCAGGAATGAAGATCAACAGAGTTTCTAACAGATTAGTTTTCATTCCAAAAATGCTTACTTACTGCACAAATCCAGAACCACAGATCTAACCAACAGTGCATTAACTGAAGACCAGCTAAAGATTAACTAAAGACCAGCTAAAGATTAACTAAAGACCAGCTAAAGATTAACTAAAGACCAGCTAAAGATTAACTAAATATGTAATGAACTATGAAAGTGTGAGTAGCCATAGAAGGTGTACTGTGAGGCCGCAGGGAAATGCGTAAGCGACAATAGCCTTATTCATGGACCCGTGTATTTGAGCATTGCCACATTCCTAGTTAGTCAAACTACCGCCACAGAGCACGTTCCGCAGCTAGTTCATCATCGTATCGAGGTACAGCATGCTCGAACTCGACATACCAATCAGGTATATGGAGAATTCCAAAGTGCGATTTTGTATAGTCCCAATACTCCGGATACCATCCGGCAAATTCCCAGTCAATGATCGCAACGATCCTACCGTCACGCACCATGAGATTGGATGGACAAAGGTCTCCGTGTGAGAAACAGGTTCGGTATTGACGAGTATGACATTGTGTGACAGATTCGCCATAGACCTGCGTACTGTCATCCAATAGAATGTGTCTGCGGAGGAAGGAGTGGAATTCTTCGTTGCTGTGGAAGGGGCCGAAGGGATGGTATCCCACTCTGTAGTCAAGACATTGTCCCAATTCTGCCGATGCGACAACGCCTTGTTGTGGCGGGTCGAGTGCTCGAAGTTGGTTCATGTAAGCAGCAACCTGTTCAACAAAGGATCGCTTCTCGTCAGGTGATAGAGTATTGCTAGACCACACAGTGTGGAGGGTATTCCCTTTGATGAATTCCATTTCGATGTAGACGTGTTTGTCAACGCAGTAGGTTCGGTAAACCTTCGGCACAGGTATAGAAGTGTTCTGCGCGACGTACCTCAACCCTTCAAGCTCCGCTAGCCCACATGGTCCTTTTATGATGCGGTTTTCGTTCACTCGTACTACGCCTGGTCCTAAGAAGCCAAAGCGCTTCTTTCCTAACCAGAGCCGAGCTCGAAGAAATAGGGATGTCATCAGTCTAGGGTTGGCATGTTAAGATGCACTCGTATGCTGCTGCACAATGCCACAAGATCAGAGCCAGTCCTTACTAGCTCAGAATGTAGAATCTGATGTGTAGCTTTGATAAAACGTAAAAATCTTCTCAGGTACTAGATCTCCTTGTCGGACGTCGTGTGGACTAGCAAATGACATTGACTACTGCAAAGCTATTGGTAGTAATGTTCTGCATCAATTGCTTTCGGAAATGTGAGAGCACAAAGAGAATTCGTGATATTAACGAAGTATTGAATTGATCTTCTCGTATCTTGACGAGTCAGGTGTAGTATGGTTAGGTCCTAGAAGGAAGGTGCAACCGTCTGCCTGACACGAAACCATCCTTCCCACTGCTATTCACACCTATGGGAGCTGAATTGCGTTTGAAGAGCAGCAAAGGATATGAAGAATTCTCTCATTCAATTGGACCTCTATCTAAGGTATATTTTTCAATCTCAAGTCGAGCGCCGCATATGCGGCAAGTGTCTGGGGTCAAAACAAAGTCATATGTTCTCCGCGTCTTTTGCCGTGTCCTTTTCATAGTACAGAGTGCAGAGGTGCATTATTGCAATATTATGACTTCATCGGGTTCGTTCTTGATTATTTGCATTCAGGGTCTAAGGGTCCCGAAAATGTTGATGCCTGTGAGAAGGGGACGTTATGCTTATGTTATGTGAGACAGAAGCTGAAAGCGCCGCCCAGCCAATCACCGACTGCACAAAATGATGGGTGCCTGACAGCTACACCCTGGACTTCATTAGCTTACTCGATGAACTAAATATCAAATGTGTCCATCTGCCTTGAATTGTTCTGACTTCGTTCAACCACAAGCGGAGTTCTCAAGATATTGATTTTCCAAGTTTGCAATTCTTAAACTTGGAGGTCACCGAGTGTATAATATGTGCATACTAATGTAACAACATTCAACATGGCGAATACAGATACATCTCGAGACGGTAACACCGTGGGGTCGCCGGCGATCTCAGCCATAGCAAATCGTTTTGACCAAGCAAGAACAAGGCCAAAACTCGGGTTCAATGACGATAACAGCAGACAATACGCGGCACTCAATTATGATGACCCATCTGGACCGCAATTTGATGTTCCACTGAATTCATCAATACCTCAATGGCAACGTGATCTTGCAGCATCGCGGGCCGGAAGACATAGCCGTGCCTCCAGTGTCATGTCTACAAGAACGAGACTAACTGTTCAAAGCGACGATGCAAGAAGTGTCGAGTTTGAAGCTGGCGGTCATTCGTTTAGAATTAGTCGGGATGGATCTCGAGTGACAGATGTGACTGCGCCGCCGCCCTATCCTGGACCACCTCTTGACCGGCTGATTGAAGAGAGTGACGAGGAGGTGCTGTCTGAACGCTCGCTGCCAAACGAGGATGAACATGAGGCAATTCAGCAGCAAACTCCCAAAGCTGAGGAAGTAACAGCGGAGGACAATGCCATGAGCTATAGCATCCCACTCAGGACGCATGTGCCTCCTGGCGCGATACAAAACGATGCACTGCCCGAAAACAATCAAAAGGCAACAACGTCGCAAGTCCTTGAACTTCCGCGAAAGTTGAAGAACATGTTTGGTCTCAATTGGCCTATTTCAGCGGCTTCAACTTCGTCTTTGCCCGAAAATAGCACGACAGCACAGCTAAGACGGACACAATCCGACACATCCAGTATCCCACCTTTCCAAGATACATTTGAACAATCATATTTGAAGCATACTAGGGGCCACCGTCCCTGTAACTCTCTACCAGATCTTCCGATAGACTCAGGAGAAGTCGCTCTCCAAGACGCTGATATTGTAGATTTATTGGAGGAGGGTGACAAGAAAATAGCGGAAGTGACGAGATGCTACAATCGCGTCATGCGTGATTTAGACCACGAGCATCGCAAAAAGCTTCACGAGCGCGACATAGAGATCGCACGACTGCACGAACTCTTGAATGAGAAGGATATAGTCTACCGACAGCAACTGCGCGACCGTGATAACACAATTGAGACGCTATCTGAGCAACTAAATTACAAGAATATCACGATCAATGAAGTCAAGACGCAAATATACAATCTTGAGGAGGATGTGGAGCGTAGACTTGAGCAAGCAAGAAACTTAACCGAAGACGTATGGGAGAAACGGTGGAAGGAATACGAAAATCTGCTCCTTGGGCGTCTTGAGAAGAGAAGTGGCTCCACGACGATGTCGCTTTCGCAGGATCATGAAGCGAATGTGAATGATGCTGGAAGGCATAATTGAGATGTGTAGTCCTAAATTAGTTATTTAGTTTTAAAGACAGGACGTAGAAGTGGTAAGATGTTAGACAGTAATAATGACAAAGTAGCTGTTGGATGGTAGAGAATGAGTCCATTTGGCGCCTGGATCCCCAACGACGCCAGCCATTTCCATGGCTTATGCTTACAAAACTCCTCTATGGACTCATTCTTGTGCTTATAGAAGCATGCGGACATGTTGATGCATAGAGCAAATTAAAGCTCAAAGTCCGGATCTCGCTCCTTGTCATCATCGTCGTCGTCATCGTCATCCTCCTCTTCCTCCTCGGAGAAGATCTCTATTTGCTTCTTCTCTTCCTCCTCCAACCGACCCGTGGCACCATCGCCAACAACAGTCTCCTCGTCTTCCTCCTCCTCAGCACCCTCAGCCACCCCAACACCCAACACCTCCTCCAATTTCTTGACCATGCCCAGCATGTCAAAGACAACGACAA
The DNA here is from genome assembly GCA_030247915.1 of Neophaeococcomyces mojaviensis. Taxonomy (NCBI): domain Eukaryota; kingdom Fungi; phylum Ascomycota; class Eurotiomycetes; order Chaetothyriales; genus Neophaeococcomyces; species Neophaeococcomyces mojaviensis. The sequence continues at coordinate 129,238 of JAPDRQ010000058.1, forward strand.
CACATGGTGCATGGGCCTCCGGCATGGTGCCATCATCGGCGGTGCAGGTTGCACAGGAGCAAGGCACCAAATGGTGTACCCCAGTATTTCTCAGCCTCTCCCTCCACTTTCTGAACTCGGCCATGTCGAAAGACTCGACCGAGCGGACACCAGTATCGTCGGTGCGCACGAATCGGAGCTCTATAATATCCATCACCGTAGTGGTGAGGTTATATACCTCCAAGGCGCTCTTTCGTTGGTTCTCGACGATGCGGAGGACATCGTCTTCGCTGTTGATGTGTGAGGCCGAAACCTCGAGAGAAGGAAAACCTTGCAAGACGTAGTCGCCGGTATTTCCGGTGTTGAATTGTATGGTGCATTTTGGGTCGGCAACCACGACCTTGCTTGTGCTCGCGTCTTCCTCGCGAGAGCGCTTTGCGCTGGGCTTGTTGCCACTAATAGTGGTCTTATCGAGCAGACGAGGGAGAGCCCCAGTGCGATCGGAACGACGCCCTTTTCTGTTTCGGGCCACTATTTTCATCTATTCAGCACTGTCCAGATTCCTCGCTACTTTGCGAGGAGTTTGAATGACATATAAAGACAGAATCACTTACTGGTATGTTGATGGTTTCGAAAAAGAGAGTATGGATTGACTGAACACGGACGAGCAGGAAGCAGGAAGGCAGTAGAGTATGAGGATATTGTAACTGGAGTGTCAACGCAGGCAGTATCAGAAGAGTTTTTGTTGTCATCGCAATGGTGATAGTCTTGGCAGTCAAGAGTGAAGGTCTGACTTTCACTGCAGCGTTTGAAGACTGGCGTAGGACTGTTTGACACTCGCAATCAATGAAAACCACGTAAATCAGTCGCTGACGCATTACATACCTTCTTTGATCAGTGTGCCGCTTTGGCGTACCCTCAAGCTATCCAACCTTGAATTTCTTAGAACCAATATTGCTGCTGTACTTGATACTGACATGGCACACCTTCAGAATACTGAAGTGGTTTGTCAATGCAGCCAAAGATCCTGTCGTAAAATTATACCTCCTTTCTCATAGAATATGGTAGTGGTGTGCGCTCGAGCATTCTTTTCGTAACAAGTATATCCTTCTAAGACACCTTGGTCGTATCGACAGGAGTCAGTTACGAAGCGCACAGCGTTCACAAGTTTGAAGTACTGTTTGTGAAGCTTGGAGAACGCCATGCACTCAATGCTTGCCTCGAATCTTTTCTTGTAGTATTGCCATTAATATACCTCGCTCGCACTTTTGTAGATAGCACTGACTTGACAATCTGTATCCTAGAGCGGACCAACATACTGTACCGTTGCCTTGCCCAAAAGGTTCGTTATCCGCGGTTCGGCCTCAAGCAGGTATTCATGAAATAAGTTGTGCTATGTAAGCAGGCGGAGACCTCAACCAGTAGTCGTTTATTCTGGGACAGAGTGGGTGATATCTTGGAAGCCATCATAGTTTGATTTGTGTATTGACACATCGGAACATTGTTTTCACCTTTCGATTCTTCTGTACACAAAATACTGGGCTCTTGCAAGGCTAAGGTTGTTGCCAAGCACGTGACCATGCAAAACGTGAAGGATATAATGTTAATCCCTAACTTTTCTTCCCACAAGCCAGCGCAAAGAATCACATCACTTGGTGGAGTGGTTAGCACGTCCGGTCTGGTTCATCCGACCGGTGTTAATCACTCACGAGACCTTGCTCTGGGGCCTTGGGGGATTAGTTCGGGTGTGTAAGGTTTGCGGTTCATCCTGCCCTGCACTTGGGCTATTTCTTTTGCAATTTTGGTGATCAAAAAATCGCTGGTTCGATTCCTCTTGGTATCTTTCTTTTTGCTTATTCAATCTTTGTGGGGTGAAAGTGACGAGGGGAGCGGACTGTCACTCTTTCGCTCAGCCTGAACTTGGTAGCAGTCTTGGCAGTCAAGAGTGGAGGTTTGAGTTTCACTGCTGCGTTCAAAGATTGACGTGAATGCTTCTAGACTTGCAAACGAGGAGAACATGCAAATCAGTCACCCAGTACGTTACGCACTTACCTTGATTAATGCTGCTTTGACATATTCTCAACCTGTCCAACTTCGAATCTCCTAGGAGCAGGATTGCTACTGCTGCCGATTACTGGTATGGCACACCTTCAAGATAGCAAAATGGCCTATCACTGGGTCAAAGATCTTATTGAAAATTATACCTCCTTTCTCGTCGAATGTTGCCATAGTGTACTCTCGACCGGTCTTTTCATAACTAGCATATCTTTCCAAGGCAGCTTAGTGGTGTATCAACAGGCCAGAGGCTTGATTATCGGTCTCATCGGTCTCATCGGTCTCATCGGTCTCATCGGTCTTAGCGGTCTCAGCTATCTTAGGTAGGGTAGTTGATAGCCGGATAGTCAATGTAGCTTAACTTTTGTATTGAAGCACGTGGAAAAAGTGCTGTGGTCCTCCAGTTCATCTGTGCACAAGTGGTGAGGGGTTGAAGTTGCTGCCAAGCACGTGTTTTGTGCGGAACGCAAGGGATATAATCTTAAATCCCAACCTTTCCACTCACAAGCCGGTTCAAGGAACCACATCGCTTAGCGGAGTGGTTAGCACGTCTGGTATGGTTCATCCTGCCGGTGTTAGCTACTTAGTGAGACCTTTGTTCCGGGGCCTTGGGGGGGTAGTCCAAGTGTGTAAGGTCTGCATTAGCAGTGTACGGTTCATCCTGTCCTGCACTTGGGCTATTTCTTTTGCTATCTTGGTGATCCAAATCTTGGGTTCGATTCCCGCTAGCATTTTCTTTTGCTTGTTTGATCTTCGTGGGTCGACAGCGACGTGCGGAGCGGATTTTCACTCCTGCGGACATATTGAACTTGGCGCCAAGCTTCCGATCAAGTTCCAGCTCATCCTGGGTCCGGTAGGCATACTGGCCTGACTATACTTTATTCCTTCACGTCCATGCTGCAACCTGCTTTTGCTTGGCATCTTCTTAGCAACCATGCATTGCCCATGTTGGGTTTTAACACTGATGATGCCCCATGACCCTGACTACCATCAAGTCCTTGATTTGTGCACACTATGCCTTCTAATACTCATGCCATCTTCGTAACTTCGTTTGTCCGAAACACCTTGTAACCGGAAGACTCACATTCTGACTATTCTACCCACACGAATTGACGAAGACTTCCAGCTTGACCACCGTGGAGGCTGGTTGCTGATTGTGACTGACATTGCGATCATGTGATGTGGGCACACGAGCAGCTTTGGTGCACTGGTGCAAAGTATAGACACAAGAAACACACGTCAGTAAACTGATTGATGCATAGGAGGAAGAGTCGATAAGAATATGAGAAGGTTTTTCGAACTTGCATCAATTTTCGGCATACTTGCTCTTCTTAGGTGACAATGTGTTTGAGAACCAGGGCCCGGCGAGACTTGGCCCGAAAGCCTATCATACAATGCAGGTTCATTCATTCCTCCTTTCTTGTTGCTTTGTGACATTTTCTGCCCAACCTTTTGGTCGCAAAATGCAAGAGACCTTTTGAGCAGTCAACTCGAAGTGGTGGGATATGCCATGACGCATCTTGAATGCGAAGAGGGGAAATACCTCGAACAGGTAGGGATGTTCAAGGCCTGATAGATATATCAAGCATGATCAGCGAACACACTCAAAACCTTTGATTGTTAATCACTTCTCTTAATCTCACTATAGCAATAGCTTCAAACAACAATCTAAACAGAAGATTGCGAGACTCGAAACACACCAAACAACAACCCGAACATATCGCAATCACAGCAACCAAGTTTGTCGATTAATATTAATAATAATGGCTGTAACAGGCACTCCTCAATCAGACACCAACCCTTGCATTCTCCTTCATGGGCCGCACAAGTCTTCTCTTTCCACAACCCATTTGCCTCTACCTACTCTTAATGAATATCCCTCCGACCACGTCCTTCTGCAGATCGCCTACATTGGCGTTTGCGGCAGCGACGTCCACTTCTATACCCATGGCGGCGTCGGTTCCGATACAACAAAATACGCCCAGCACCAAGGTAATGACTTTCTCGGATTGGTGATGGGCCACGAAGCATCCGCTACAGTCCTCGAGGTTGGGAAGCAGGCATCCACCCTGCAAGCCGGAGACTCCGTCGCAATCGAACCCGGCATTCCTTGCAGGACCTGTCCACGCTGCGCAGAAGGGATGTACAATCTCTGTCCAGATATGCATTTTGCCGCGTCTTTCCATACAATACGCGACCCAAAGACACAATCAATCACGACCGGAACCACACCAGGCACGCTCTGCAAATACTACGTCCTCCCAGAATCACTGTGCTACAAACTGCCCTCAGATATCAACCTACAAGAAGGCGTCCTAGTTGAACCACTAGCGGTTGCTGTCCACGCCGCCCGTATGGTCGGCATCAATCCCGTAACCGTAGACACAAGCAAGAGCCTCGTCGTCTTTGGCGTCGGCACTGTCGGCATCCTCAGCGCTGCGGTCGCATGTGCGTTCGGAGCCGGGAAGGTAGTGATTGTTGACATCGATCGACAGAAACTTGAGTTCGCGAAGACATGGCTGGGATCCGCATCTGGTGCCGCCACACGCGCCGGCGCAGCTCTCCACACCATCCAATCTGAGATTGGAGTCTCACCAGCAGATACGGCAAGACAGATTATGGCAGGTTGCGGACTAAAAGCCGGCGCAGACTATGTAATCGAAGCATCTGGAGCGCCAAGCGCAACAGCAACCGGGATACATGTACTACGATCTGGCGGAAGCATGGTGCAGACAGGACTGGCAAAGAAGCCTGCAATGGACGCTTTTCCAATTGTCGATCTAAGTGAGAAGGAGATTCATCTGCACGGGGCGTTTCGGTACAAGATAGGAGATTTTGCAACTGCTGTCGATGTGTTGAGGAGAGGACTTGTAGGGCCGGTCGGGGAGTTGATCAGTAAAGTGTTTGAGTTTAAAGAGTATGAGGAGGCTTGGAAGGCGACTAGAGATGGAGGGGGAAAGGGAACGAAGAATTTGATCAAGGGCCCGGAATGATGACTTTTGAGGATGCTGGATGTGAGATCAAAAGTGGCTGACTGGATAGCAGCAGTAGGGCATCTAGCTAGGTACTTGCCAATATCGCACGCTGACGTAATCAGTGACAGCTAGGGGTGCGTCCAAAAGCGTTGCAAATTTTTCATGAGCTGTTCTTTCCCATGCACAACTTTTTGAGAAGTAAAACCCGCCTTCTCGAAGCGATACATGTTGCGATTCTGGAAATAAATGTACATGAAAGCCAAGTCATGATCGCATTAACAGCAATATATCTGGCAATGTGGCCATACAACAAATTCAGTATCCACCTCCATCAATAGAATGTACATATTTTACGCATCAAGTTCGTTTAATGCTGGCTCCACTCAATAGTGTTTAAATCAATGCCTTCTTGTACCAGTTCCCACAGAGGGCTGAGTTCTCTGAGGAATTGTACTCTTTCTCTCACAGCCTTGAGCACATAGTCCACTTCACTTGTAGTAGTGAATCGTCCTAGCCCGAATCTGATACTCGAGTGCGCTGATTCGTCAGATGAGCCAAGGGCACGTAGAACGTAAGATGGTTCTAGGGAAGCGGATGTGCAAGCTGAACCAGAAGATAGGGCGATGTCTTTCAAGGCCATAAGGAGGGATTCACCCTCAACATAGGCAAATGAGACATTAACACAACCAGGGTAGTGGCGGTCATGGTCGCCGTTCAGAGTCGTATGTTCCATTGCCAAAAGGCCGTCAAGGAGGCGCTTTGAAAGAGCGGAGATGCGGGCATGGTCGTACTGTAGAACGGGTTAGTCTCCGATTCAGACAGAACTGTGTTAATGTATGGAGAAAGGTTTTGGTGTTAGTCAGAACCCCTGCTATGATAATCAAGGCAAACGACAAGAAGCTTGATCGAGTGCTCAGAAAGCCATGCATGTTTAAAGCAATATAATCATGTAAAAGAATCAGAAGGAATGATCAGAGAATGGGGAAACTTACAGCCATCTCGTTCTTTGCAATGCGACACGCCTCTCCAAAACCAACAACAAGGTGTGGAGCCAACGTGCCGCTTCGAAGACCTCTTTCCTGACCTCCACCACTAATGATAGGGTCGATCCTAACACGCGGTCGTCTTCGAATGTAACATGCGCCCATACCTTTAGGACCATAGATTTTGTGTGATGATATTGACATTAGGTCAACATTCCACTCGTTCACATTGATGGGGATCTTGCCAACGGCTTGTGCACCATCGGTATGGAAGTAAATCTTCTTTGACCGGCACAACTCACCAATCTCTTTCATTGGTTGTATCACACCAATCTCATTGTTGACAGTCATTATGCTAACGAGCATAGTGTCTGGTCGGATGGCAGCCTTCAATTCGTCCATGTTGATCAAGCCGTTGCTGCCAACTGGAAGGTATGTTACATCAAATCCTTGATCCTGTAAATGCCTGCAACTGTCCAGTACACACTTGTGTTCTGTTTGACATGTGATGATATGCTTCTTCTTTCCGGATCGGCCAAAAAACCTTGCCACACCTTTGATGCTCATGTTATTGCTTTCTGTCGCGCCACTGGTGAAAATGATCTCTTTGGGATCAGCTCCTATCAGAGCGGCGACGTGTTCTCTTGCTTGGTCCGCAGCCTTTTCTGACTCCCAGCCGTAGGCATGTGTTCGTGAATGGGGGTTACCATACATTCCAGTCAGATATGGAAGCATAGCATCGAGTACTCTGGGATCAACGGGTGTGGTCGCTTGTGCATCGAGGTAGATGGGTCTTGTGCCTTGGTCCATGACACTTGCTTGTTTCAAAATGCCAGCCGCTGGGCTCATCATTACATCGCCGGGAACGCCCGCCTGCGATTGTGCTTGTGATGGTAAAATGCCTGCTTGCCGTATGAATTTTTTCTGGTCTGCTCGCATGGCCGACTCGACGTCAGCCACCTGTGCACTAGCCGGCTTCGTCTCTGATACATAATTTCGACGCTGGCCAGCATTGACGCTTGACCGTATCGCAGGTCGAAGATGTGATGAATTGAATGTAGTGGATGACAGTCGGCGAGTGCATCCTCGCGAAACTTGCCTCACTGCTGCTGAAGCTGGCCCAGACATGTTCACTGATTTCTATTGCCGGTCAGATGCTCAATGAAGAGGTCTGATACTCCGAATGTATCTGTGTTTGCGCCAACAGATGTAATTGAAAGCTGAAGTTCGATGGCGATAGTCTCGCAGTCGTTGTAACAAATGGATACTCATCATTCTTTCATAGTGGAGACTACTCGTACCTCGCCTTCCCGAACCTTCGGGCGAGGAGAGCACCCATGCTCGGCCGCGGAATTTTGCAGCGAGCAGCCTTGCATATTAACACTACTACCAACTCGTTCAAGCGTAGCCTCGATTCCAGTATAATTCTCGGCGTTAAGCTCGTTTACTCTAAACAGCGATGAGACTCATACTTGGACCACATTCACAGGTCCTGTCACATCATATCTCAGCTTCGTTCGTGTCACGCTCACCACCAAATAGGCAGAATAATTGTGCATCTCATGCAGGGGTCAGCATAAGTCACGGCCTAAGCCACTTAGCTTGGCACGTACGTCATCTCTCTAGGGCCAAATTGTGCGCAGCAGCGCCCGGCTGTCGACGTATGCGAAGCCCAATAGAAGGATCCAACGGCACGGCAAACGGACGGGCTGGTCAATAGATAGCCATCATCCTCACTCCCCCAAACATCCTTGCTGACTCAGTGTTCCCTCACATTTTCTGGTTTGCATTTCAATCTTATATTATCCCGCAATACTGCATCACGCGATCGGCGCATTTGCCTTTCTGGTACCGAGCGTTGTTGTAGGTTGGTAGCGGGGCAGAATGAGTATTAAGGGCTTTACGAAAAGCATTACACGAACTCCTCAGCAGTTCAAGCAGAGGTTCAATATCGGAGATATCACAAAAGATGCCATCTTTATAGACGCGGAAAGACGGTTCGAAGAGCTGGAGAAAGAGACCAAGAAGTTGCACGATGAATCTAAGAAGTACTTCGAGGCAATCAATGGTACTTTAGATGCTACTCGACATGTCGCGACAGGCTGACACCTCCACAGGCATGCTCGACCATCAGATCGAATTTTCCAACGCCATAGCAGAGATATACAAACCCATCTCGGGCCGCATGTCCGATCCCAACTCCATAATTCCTGAGGGTAACCCCGAGGGCATCCGCGCATGCGAAGAATACGAGGCCATTGTGGCTGACCTGAAAGCAACCCTGCAACCCGAACTTGAAATGATCGAACAGCGCGTGATAGCTCCGGCAGATCAGCTTCTCGAAGTGGTCAAAGTCATTCGCAAAGCTGTGGTAAAAAGACAGCACAAGCAGCTCGACTACGACAGGCACCGCGCAGCCCTTAAGAAGCTCCAAGACAAGAAAGAGAAGACGCTGAAGGACGAGAAAGCGATGTACAAAGCTGAGAACGATGTTGAACAGGCAACACAAGATTTCGAGTATTTCAACAACCTGCTGAAGGATGAGCTGCCGAAGCTGTTCGCTCTCGAAGCCGAGTTTATCCGCCCACTATTTCAGTCATTTTATTACATGCAACTCAACGTCTTCTACACGCTCCACGAGAAGATGCAAGCCATCAATATCGGCTACTTCGATCTGACCCTGGACATCGAAGCCGCTTTTGAAAAGAAGCGAGGAGACATCAAGGAACAAGCTGAGGCCCTATCAATAGTCCACTTCAAAACTGCCGGCGGCCCGAAACGCCAGTCAACTCTCCAATCAAAACTTGGCTCAACCAAGAAACCGGAAGGCTCATCTTATGCCTCCAAATTCGGCCGCAACCACGACCCTGAGGCTGGAGAAGCAAACCCTCCACCTCCATATTCCCCCGGTCTAGGATCCGGCTCAGCACCGTCTAGTCCTGCACTGGGTGCAGCAATTGCAGCCAAGGGCAAGCCTCCGCCACCCAAACCAAAGCCGAGCAGACTTAGTGGGGTGCCGGCAGCGGAGACCGTGACGGCCTTGTATGATTATGAAGCACAAGCCGCAGGCGACCTGAGCTTCATGACGGGCGATGTCATCGAGATTATAACGAGAACACCAAACGAGAATGAGTGGTGGACGGGACGAATAGGTGGGAGACAGGGACAGTTTCCTGGTAAGTTCCGCGTCACCACTTCCCTGCACACTTTTCAGTCACGAGTACTGATTGACTTTTCTCACAGGCAACTACGTTCGCCTCAATTAGAGCCTAGCACTATCAATGCAAATAATGGACCCACTAGTCTCGTTCAGAGTTTGGAGTTATTTTCTTTTCTCCTTCCACATTACTTTTATTCTGCCCCTACTTCCAAATATTGCTCCTGCCCGCACTCCACTGTGTAAACCACGAGAGTGTCGTCCGTAATGCCCTCCTCAGCCCTGTGAATAGTGATCCCAGCTTCCATTCTACACTTGCACACTCAAAACCAGAAATTCTTTTCCCAGTACGTCGCCTCTGAGAATTGCCGTGATAGTTGGCGGCATCCTCCCGAAGAACTGCTAGAACTGCGCAGGCCGTAGCTGCTGGATATACACTAGACCTATTTTCAATTCCATTCTAAAGCAACATGCTGAATAATCACGTGTTCGGACTAGACTGCTTCCTCAAGGCGCTATGCTGTTCCTTTCAGCAGCATCTACTGTGTCTCTACGAAGAATCCACTCGTGTGGTACCGTGACTACGAAAATGATTAATGATGATACGGCAACTTAAACTTTATAGACACTTCTAAGTCACGTCCGTACGAGCATTACTTAGGAGGCTGGAGAGCCTGCGAGCGAACAAAGAAGACTGGGGTCCTACAGAGAGAGAAGAGAGCTTTGGATATAGCATGGGATTGTAGTGACTATCCAGTTTCATGTTATGGGAACTTTCTAGCCATCATCCACTGTGGTTGCATTTTTGGGGGAATTTTCAACTATGGTGTGAAATGCAACGATCATGGAGACATCTCGGTCAGCTGACAGAAGATCTCATACCATGATCGACTTGCTTCAAGCAATCATGATCGTAATTTGGTAGTGGATTCGTTTTGTAGGCAAGAAGCAAGAGTCGGATTAACGATCTTTATGCTCGTTTGCTTTGTCTTAGCTCATCATGTTTCGAATGCAGTGACATTGACTGCATTCTTGTTTGTTGGTCGAGGTTGGTCTCTGAGAGTGAATTTTGTGGAGTGGTGGCTCTGTCGTTCTAGGCAAATGCAGTAGAGACTGAGCGGCCACACTTCAGCTTATGGGTATTGTTGGTGCTGAGTTGGAAGATTGTCATGCTCGTGGTTTTGAATCATGCCAGCATGTGCAGGATATCTGACAGGAATATAGTGAGTCGCTGGGTGAGGAGAGCTGTGAATCAGGTATTGTGACAGATCAGCTCGTCGACCACCAGAGTTTGGAGGGGTCGCAGCGTAGCCGTACATGCCTTGGTGGAATGGTGAGAAGCCGGCGTAAGGAGATTGGGTGTAGACTGGGTAGAAGCCACCTGGCATATTGTGTGGGGTTTGATAGGTGTTTGCAGATGGACCCCAATTAATCGCTCGTGCTTGTTGCTCCTGAACTGGAGATTGAGTGTATGTTTGAAGTCGGGTGTGTCGACGAGCAGAGTACTCTTTGGGTTCAACTCGAATGCGCTGACCTCGGATGTCGACTTCAACCTCACTGGCATGATCAGCTTGACCGACCGTGGCGAATTCAATGAAGCCGAAAACGTTGAAGCCTTTACCACCTAAGAAGATCGTTAGAGGGGTCGAAAGCCAAAAATCATGTTCTGGGCCCCTACCTGTAATCGGCTTTCGAATGATGTTGCAGCCTTTGATCTTGCCGTACTCTGCAAAGATTCCAAGCAGTTCAGCTTCTTCGATATCGGTTGGCAGGTTACCAACGAAAATGGATTTTTGGTCGGTTGAGGATCGAGGAGTTCGCAGACCTTGAACGATAGGCGTATTACCTGCGACAAGTCGAGTTCGAGGTTCAAGGTTCGGTGGCTCAGTGAGCTTGTAGAGCGAAGTAGTGTTGTTGAAGGCCTGCTTCTATGTTAGATTCGAGCAGAGAGCAAGAAGGTGAAGCTTACTTTGACCGCATCCTTGAAGTCTAGGTAGTAGGCGAATTTGACCCACATGCCCTCGGAAACACCATGAAGTCGCTTGTCTTGATGAGTGGTTGGCTGCATCTGTTCGATGGGGCCATAGTGACCTAGGAGGTCTTCGGCCTCGTCTTGGGTGATGGCGCCGCCACCGACTCGACTAAGGACAACGGAGCCTGTCGAGAAGGATGAGCCAGTATCACCGTTTTGAGCGATGTACTCACGACGAGCTTGAGCGTGCTCAGTTCGAATCTTCCGACCATCGACAACCAGGTCTCGACCACCCTTAATGGCCGCGTCAGCATTTTCCACTTCCTGTATCCTGTTAGCCCGGAGTCTCACCAGTACGCTGACTGACACTCACATAGTATTGAATGAGGGCAAAAGGGTGCCTATGTCTATCTCGTCGCACTTTGACGTGGCAAATGCCGTATTGATCGAAGGCTTCGTGGCAAGACTGTTCCAGCTGTTCATCGGTACGGTCCATAGCCAGGCTGTCAACTGTCAGTCCACTTCTTTCACTGCAATGTAGAGTTTGCCCACTTCGCAACAAAGACCAGAGCTTCGGGTGGCAGTACACCTTGAGCGTTGCTCGGGGTGACAGGTTCTTTCATTCGATCGCCTCGTGGAGCCAGCTTGCCGTGAATGGTATTGTGCTCAACGACTTCACGACCAGTGACTGGAGTGGTGGTCGGATGAGAGAATGGAGCGGTGGTCGGATGAGAGATTGGAGCGATGATCGGATGAGAGACAGGCGCAGTGCTCGGTCGCGGCTGAACGTCTTCGCCAAAGACATCATCCTCGTCCTGGGTTGCAATGTAGACCCCTTGGATGCTGCTGGTAGTGGTGGTGTTAGGCATGTCGGTCTCTGGTGGGGTCATCATAGCGCTTCCAGAAGGGACAGATTCAGCTGAAAATTGTCAGCGGGTGTATCAAGAGAGACAGAGCTACCACTTACCTGGCTGGTGTCGGGTGGCTGGTGTCGATGCGTTGCTGCGGTCGCCTCCAAGACTCAACTGTTCCATGGCCTGGAGGTTGGGGTGGCTCTCTGAGGACTGCATTCTGGCTCGTGATGGCTGTGGGCCGTATCTTCTAAGATTAGGTAGTCTGCCGTTGAAGAACTCAAAGAGAACAGGGTTTTCTTCGACCAACTGTGCTCGGCGAGATTTGTAGATGGGACGATTTTGTTCGGGAAGCCACTTAGGAGGAGGAGCATTGGGAGGGTCGGCCATGGTGAGGAAGCGGGAAAAGGCTGTTTATATGGGTTAGCGTGACATCAAATATGGCAAACGCATCGAGGCGCCAGCGACCTCAAAGTCACTTACCGATGGCACTTTGTGATTCGAGCACCCGTTTCGCGCGGAGGGGCGAAATATGACTTGGAGCCCTTGCTGTTTGACCACTCGCTACCTGCTGATGAGTCGTAAGTATGTGACAGTGATATGAAGAAGCTAATGTGATGCAATATCGAGCACGATAGTGAGTATGTCTCTAGTGAGTATGTCTCGAGGAAATCCAATCGTGATCGGTCGAGTGAATATTGTGGGATCGACTTACTTGGATTGATGGAAGGTGCGCTTGAGATCGGTCGGTGTGCAGTGTCATTACCAGTTGCATCAAAAGGAGGAAAGTCACGTTTGATATAGCTGACGGGTGCTCTTTATCGTCCTTATCGGGAGGGCTTCCGCCTAGTTGACCTGGACGAGGCTGATGCATGTGGCGAACCTGAAGCACCATTCACATTCTGCTCTCTGGTGTAGGTATTGTCAGCTATCAGTAGGACGGGCCACAATCAGACGACCATATACAAGCATTAGTAAGAGTGACCTGACCTTTACGAAGTCGACCTCTCTGTCATGTTTGAAACCTCATCATCTCTTCAAAGGAGTCCGCAATCTCACAGAGAGCGTTTGACCCCTTCTCATGACAGACCAAGGGAGATGGGACAGCAGTCCAGATATCTGCGGCCAACTTCTGGACAGAAGATCAGACAGGCATCCTCTCTCAGACTCAGCAACCAGAAGAGAGTCTTCTGATGAGACGCCAGACCAGTCATGTACCAAGGCGGCCCCTTTCCCCTTGCAACATTAGGAAACATCAACCCCTGCCCCAGTCGCTACTTGTATGCTCCTTGGTGTTTAAACGACGTATGCAGAATTCCGACCATACTGGTGCAGGCACTTGTGCTTGAGTACGTTAATAGGCTTAGGCATATCTCGCAGCAACAATGCAAGGACAACGCACAGCTCGACAGGCGAGGAGAGATATGGAAGGAAGACAGGGCAAGGATGGGAAAAGGCATATGACTAAAATTAGGCGGGTCGAATCGCAGAAGCATCCTCCTATTATGCATGCCTGGCGCTTTCCGGTCCGGGCCCAAGCTTCTTCATGCACCGGTCAGCTTCAAAGTCAGTGAAGGCGAAGGATATCCACGAAAGATGCAAGACATGACTCCACTTGAGGATATGCGGAGACCAGTGTGGAAAGAGAACTGACTCATTCTGTTCACGACTGCTGCAAGCGAACAGCAAGCGCGGTTGTGTTTTGATAAACATGTTTGCTCCGGCGCATAATGCATAAGAAAGAAGGAGCTTTTGGAGGAACGGGATGAAGTCAGATTCCACCGAAGAGGCTTTTCCTCTTTCGGGTTCGCCTTCGGATGACGCACTAGACAGAGGATGGACGGGTAGGTGAACACTTCAGTATCTACGTGCATTCGCTGCGAGCGAACTTCGGTCTTCCAATATTACGCAATGACTGAACGGATGTGAGAAGGCAGAATCAACTTCATTGCATCAACCAGGACAATGTTTCGAGCGAGTCTTCCACGCTTCGCCGCACCCGGTTTCTGGCAAAAGACGAACCAGGAATTCCAGAGGCAAGCCAAGTTCGGTAAGCAGACAGCGAATAACACGAGACATCGAAGAAGTAGTGCTGATGTCTTTTAGCCATCAATCTCGAAGGATTGACAATCACCACGATTCCCCAACCACTGCTCGACTTTGAAGACCCTCAGACATCAACATGGATGAAGATCATGACTGATCAGACAGTCGGAGGCTTCTCAACCGCTCACATAACTCAGAAAGAAGCTGACCCGGCCACCTCGTCGCCTGCGCACATTCTCTTCCATGGGAACATCTCCACGAAACTCCCGCACGACCGGCCGGATGTGATGAAGACGGGGTATGCAGCGTTTAGAAATCGAGATCGCGGACGGACGTTGTTTGGAGAACTTTTCTGGAGCGTCGAGCCATACTCATATCTAGCGCTACGCGTCAAGAGTGACGGCCGAAAATACTTCGTGAACATCCAGACCGATTCGATTGTGGAGTCGGATATTCACCAGCACAAGCTGCTGACCAAAAACCACAAAGGCGCAGCCTCGCCGAACAGCCCAGCTCAATGGGAAACCGTGCTCATTCGCTTGCATGATTTCGTACGTACCAACCAGGGATTCATCACTGAGCCGCAGTCGGAAATGTTGAGGCAAAAGGTCAAGAGTTTTGGAATTGGTCTGATCGATCGAGAGCCGGGCCCGTTTGAGCTTGCCATCAGCGCCATGTGGGCAACAAATTTGAACGACCGAGGCCAGATTGACGGACGAACAGGATGGCTGGAAGGAGACCAAGGCAGCGCTTTACTGAGCGAGAACACGGTAGAGAAGATGGCACAAAGAGCAGAAGAAAGGAGAAATATGCCGGAGAAGAAAGAATCTTTTACCGAAAGAATGGCAGACATCGGCAGGGCACAAAGGCGTGAGAACACGAGCTGAGATACACGCTTTCTGACCTCTGATACAAGAAACAAAGTTACGAGGCGAACTCAACAGTTATCCACTAGTGATGGACCGCCACCCGACCAAAAACTCGAATTTTAATATGCAAGAAACCACCAACCTCTGAGCCTATCACCCCGTTACGTTTTGAGCTATCACACAGCGCCGTCAAGAGTTTGGCCAGTCAAGATCTGAAACGCCTCAGTGTACTTGCTTGCCGTGTTCTGGATAACCTCCTCGGTCATCTCGACATCTTCCTTACCCTTCAGGCCATTGCTGGTCAGCCAGTCTCGCAAGTACTGCTTGTCAAAGCTCTCTTGTGACCGACCAAGCTCATATGTCTTGGCTGACCAGAACCGAGAGCTATCAGGTGTCAACACTTCATCCACCAGCACCACGTCATCTGTCTCCTCATCAAGACCGAACTCAAACTTGGTATCTGCGATGATGATGCCCTGCTGCTTTGCATACTCTTTTGCAACTGAGTAAATTCTCAACGCCAACTCCTCAATACGCTTCGCATACTTGGCGCCGACAATCTCAGCAGCACGTTCAACAGAAATGTTCTCGTCATGCTGACCAAGCTCAGCTTTGGTGCTAGGAGTGTAGATCGGCTGGGGAAACTCCTGAGACTCCTGAAGCCCTTCGGGCAGCTTCAATCCATTGACTTCTCCTGTCTTCTTGTACGAAGACCATGCTGAGCCGGTGATGTAGCCTCGAACAATCGCTTCGATGGGGAAAATCTTCAGTCGGCGGACAAGCATGCTTCTATTGTGTAGTTGCGTCTTTGCTTGGATAGGTACGGTACCTGGCACTTTGAGTCCCAAGAAATGAGTTTTGAGGTCTGGTATCTGCTTTGGTAGATAGTCAAACCAGAAGGCAGTCATGAGTGTAAGCACTTTGCCTTTGTTCGGGACGCCCTGGAATGGTCAATCACGTAGTCGAATGTACCAATGAACATACATTTTTCATGATCACATCATAAGCTGATATCCGATCTGATGCAACGAATAGTAAAGTTTTTGAGTCAACTTCGTACAACTCCCTCACTTTTCCAGAGGCCAGCAACGGCAACGAAGGACCAAGATCAGTGCTTGTGTAAGCCATGTTAGTCGAACTCGATCGGTCTTTTTCAATGCCTGTTTCGGGAAGACGTCCAGTTTCGCGTTCTAAAACTTCTAAGTCCCCAGCATTTCGGACCCTACTTGGCGCATTTTTTGTCGCAGTCGGCTAACTTTCCATACATGTACAAATGGGTCAAATGCATGTGAGTGAAGGCTCGTACACCAGTGAAATAAGTTCAACGGTGAAAATTAATGAAGTCCGCTAGGAGGGTCTGAAATCAAGTTTTCCAAATGTATTTAGGACCTCTTAAAACGACTAAAATTGGTGCGCTGATTGAATGCACCACATCTTACTCCGATGCAAAATTTAAACAAATTGATACTTTGCGATCCCTCGTCCTCGAAATTACCTTTTGTTCTTCTATCTGGAAACAGAAAGTCAAATAGAGTAGTCTAAAGGCTCTAAGACATCCGAATCCTATAAGTTAGTCAAAAGCCAGCGACTCATGACGAGTTTGGTAGCCACGGCAACATTGAAGCCGCAAAGTCACTGAAGCCTTGACTACAAAATGTCGAACGATGCTCTAAGTCTGCCTGCCAGTGGCAGTGTTGGTGATGTCAATCTACACCCCGAAAATGGTGCGACTGCCGTTTCTCGAGACCCTGAGTGTCTAGTCCTCGAACGCAGCACTATTGAGATTGAGACAACTCAGGAGATTGGACAAGAAGTGGTGGAGGGGGGTTTGGGTAGTTTTGCTGATGCTACGGTATCCGGCGATGTCTTGATAGGGTGCCAATGCCGAAACCCTTTCATTTGTGGTCGAGCACGCTGCGCATGATGCGTTTGCGGGAGGCAACGTGACAGCCAAACGGATCTTGCATACTTTGTCGTTTGTGGGCTTGCTAGAGAAGATGCAGTTCTGTGGTGGACTTGGCTTGGACAGGTTGCTGAAATCGCTCACAATTACATTTCTCTTAGCAACTACCTCGTGGCCACCGAAGGCATGGCCTTTGGACTAAGGTATGGCATCGACAAAAAGGTATTCTGGAAATCTATGACTGATGGGACTGCGAATTTGCAGGTGATGCATCTGGAGCAGCCGGCACCAGGCCTTGTGGATGAAACTTCATCTAGTAGTGGCTACCAGAGAGCATTTGCAGCTCGACTGAGCCTGAAAGGTCTCGGAATAGCTGTCAACTCAGCAAAGAGAGTAGGTCTCGACCCTACTGTAGACGAGCATTTCAACCAGTCAACGACGATCCACGTACATGACTAAGTCCTTCCAATGCTAGTGCAGTGCTATGACGATTATGAGTATTACTAATCTCAGCTGACGTTCAGGACCTGGATCATACCTTTCTCCGGCTTCATGTCAATCGCATGGTGGGCGACTACATGAACGATACAAGAAAGAATGGTGCTGAAAACGGTAAAGCTTGATGTTCATGACAAACATATCCACTGTATGGGGAAGGCCATATGTATCGAGCATGAGACTACCTTGGCCATGTTTGTGGATTTCAAATATGCCAAACTATTCTTGGACCTTTTGATACACTCGCCTGATGGCTTACTACCGAGACTGTGCATAAACACTATTCATGAGCGAGGTAAGGAAGAAATACTAAGAGTAGTTAGGCTGCCGACAATTGCCATAATCATACGGATGCTATTCCTGTTCTACCCCAGTCTATTCTGATATCACTATGACAGAATGCTGTATACAATTGTCCAGTTTGCGCCGATTACCGTACCCTATGCTTCACATCAATCCCAATATGCCACAACCTCCGGCAAAAGTTGAGGTCCGGACTCGGGGCTGAATTTGGCACCCAATTGGGCTCTCCCCACTGTAGTCTATCGAGCAGTCTCTGCCTTCGACTTCGAAGCCTGTTCGCGTTTGTGGAACGCTGTGACGGTTTCTCGACATAATTTTTGGAAGTAAATTGGGCCTCTTTCCAATTTGGGGTGCATTTCGCCGTTAACAAATATACCGGCATTGACGTTTCTTTGTGCAGCTTCACAGAGGGCTTTGTCTTCAGACATTACTCGTTTGTACATCTCATTGACAATTCGAAAATCGTCTTCTGGAGAGCTCCTGTTGCGATATACTTCGTAACGCATAGTTGAGCTCGATGGACCATGAGGCACAAATCTCTGTAACATGAAGAAATGCAAACTTCTCGAGTTAGTGATAGTCAGAATTGTGGAGGAAAGTGTACTTACGAGACATTCATAGATGAACTCGGGAAGAAGTATGTAGGATGAACCCTGAGTCCTTTGGCCTCCTGCTCTGGCCTGGTGGCT